>PVKP010012550.1:0-57967 GCA_004027715.1 Plecturocebus donacophilus
ACTCCTCACCAGCAAGGAAACAAGGCTGGATGGAGAATGAGTGTGATGAATTGACAGAATCAGGCTTCAGAAGGTAGGTAATAAGAAACTTCTCTGAGCTAAAAGAACATGTTCTAATCCAATGTAAAGAAACTAAGAACGTTGAAAAAAGATTTGAAGAAATGCTAACGAGAATGAACAACTTAGAGAGGACTATAAGTGAATTGATGGAGCTGAAAAACACAACACGAGAACTTCGCGAAGCATACACAAGTTTCAGCAGCCGAATTAACCAAGCAGAAGAAAGGATATCAGAGGTCGAAGAACAAATCAATGAAATAAAGCGAGAATGCAAGATTAGAGAAAAAAGAGTAAAGGGAAATGAACAAAGTCTCCAAGAAATATGGGACTATGTGAAAAGACCTAATCTACGTTTGATAGGTGTACCCGAATGTGACGAAGAGAATGAATCCAAGCTGGGAAATACTCTTCAGGATATCATTGAGGAAAACTTCCCCAACCTAGCAAGGCAGGCCAATATTCAAGTCCAGGAAATACAGAGAACACCACAAAGATATTCCTCAAGAAGAGCAATCCCAAGGCACATAATCGTCAGATTCACCAGGGTTGAAATTAATGAGAAAATACTGAGGGCAGCCAAAGAGAAAGGTCAGGTTACCCACAAAGGGAAGCCCATCAGACTCACAGCAGATCTCTCAGCAGAAACGCTACAAGCCAGAAGAGAGTGGGGGCCAATATTCAACATCCTGAAAGAAAAGGACTTTCAACCCAGTATTTCATATCCAGCCAAACTAAGCTTCATAAGTGAAGGAAAAATAAAATCCTTTACAAACAAGCAAGCACTCAGAGATTTCATCACCACCACACCTGCTTTACGAGAGTTCCTGAAAGAGGCACTAAAAATAGAAAGAAACAACCAGTACCAGCCACTCCAAAAACATACCAAATGGTAAAGAGCATCGACACAATGAAGAAACTGCATCAACTAACTGGCAAAACAGCCAGCTAGCATCAAAATGGCAGGATCAAATTCACACATAACAATATTAATCCTAAATGTAAATGGGCTAAACGCCCCAAACAAAAGACACAGACTGGCAAATTGGATAAAAAGCCAAAACCCATAGATGTGCTGTATCCAGGAAATGCATCTCACATGCAAGGATACACAAAGGCTCAAAATAAAGGTATGGAGGAAGATTTGCCAAGCAAATTGAGAGCAAAAAAAAGCAGGAGTTGCAATTCTCGTCTCTGATAAAATAGACTTCAAATCAACAAAGGTCAAAAGAGACAAGGACATTACATAATGGTAAAAGGATCAATGCAACAAGAAGAGCTAATGATCCTAAATATATATGGACCCAATACAGGAGCACCCAGATACATAAAGCAAGTTCTTAATGACTTACAAAGAAACTTAGACTCCCACACAATGATAGTGGAGACTTTAACACTCCATTGTCAATACTAGACAGATCAATCACACAGAAAATTAACAAGGATATCCAGGACTTGAATTCAGACCTGGACTAAGCAAACCTAACAGACATTTACAGAACTCTCCACCCCAAATCCACAGAATACACATTCTTCTCAGCACCACATCACACCTACTCTAAAATTGACCACATAATTGGAAGTAAATCACTCCTCAGCAAATGCAAAAGAATGGAAATCATAACAAACAGTCTCTCAGACCACAGTGCAATCAAGTTAGAACTCAGAATTCAGAAACTAACTCAGAACTGCACAGCTTCATGGAAACTGAACAACTGGCTCTTGAATGTTGACTGAATAAATGATGAAATGAAGGCAGAAATAAAGATGCTCTTCGAAACCAATGAGAATGAAGACACAACGTACCAGAACCTCTGGGACATTTTAAAGTAGTGTCTAGAGGAAACTATATAGCAATAAATGCCCACATGAGAAGAAAGGAAAGATCTAAAATCGACACCCTATCATCAAAATTGAAAGAGCTAGAGGAGCAAGATCAAAAAACTCAAAACCTAGCAGAAGACAAGAAATAACTAAGATGAGAGCAGAACTGAAGGAGATAGAGACACAAAAAAACCTTTCAAAAAAATCAATAAATCCAGGAGCTGGTTTTTCAAAAAGGTCAACAAAATAGACCACTAGCCAGATTAATAAAAAAGAAAAGAGAGAAGAATCAAATAAGATACAATAAAAAATGATAAAGGGGATATCACCACAGATTCACAGAAATACAAACAATCATCAGAGATTATTACAAACAACTCTATGCACATAAACTAGTAATCCTGGAAGAAATGGATAAATTCCTAGACGCTTGCATCCTCCCAAGCCTAAACCAGGAAGAAGTCAAAACCCTGAATAGACCAATAACAAGGTCTGAAGTTGAGGCAGTAATTAAAAGCCTACCACCCAAAAAACCCCAGGTCCAGATGGGTTCACAGCCGAATTCTACCAGACATACAAAAAGGAGCTGGTATCATTCCTTCTGAAACCATTACAAACAATCCAAAAAGAGGGAATCCTTCCCAAATCATTTTATGAGACCAACATCCTCCTGATACCAAAACCCGGCAGAGACTCAGCAAGAAAAGAAAACTTCAGGCCAATATCCATGATGAACATAGATGCAAAAATCTTCAATAAAATACTGGCAAAACGATTGCAACAGCACATCAAAAAGCTTATCCACCATGATCAAGTAGGCTTCATTCCGGGGATGCAAGGCTGGTTCAGCAGACACAAGTCTATAAACGTAATTCACCACATAAACAGAACCAAAGACAAAAACCACATGATTATCTCAACTGATGCAGAGAAGGCCTTTGACAAAATTCAACAGTCCTTTATGCTAAAAACCCTCAATAAGCTAGGTACTCATGGAACGTATCTCAAAATTTTAAAACCTATTTACAACAAACCAACAGCCAATATCATACTGAATGGGCAAAAACTGGAAGCATTCCCTTTGAAATCTGGCACTAGACAAGGTTGCCCTCTCACCACTCCTATACAATATCGTATTGGAAGTTCTAGCCAGAGCAATCAGGCAAGAAAAAGAAATAAAGGGTATTCAAATAGGAAAGGAGGAAATCAAATTGTCTCTATTTGCAGACGACATGATTGTATATTTACAAGACCCCATCATCTCAGCCCAAAATCTCCTGAAACTGATAAGCAACTTCAGCAAAGTCTCGGGATACAAAATCAATGTGCACAAATCACAGGCATTCCTATACACCAATGACAGACTTAAAGAGAGCCAAAACAAGAATGAACTGCCATTCACAATTGCTACAAAGAGAATAAAATACCTAGGAATACAAATAACAAGGAATGTAAAGAACCTCTTCAAGGGTAACTGCAAACCACTGCTCAACGAAATAAGAGAGGACACAAATAGACGGAGAAACATTCCATGTTCATGGTTAGGAAGAATCAATATCATGAAAATGGACACACTGCCCAAAGTAATTTACAGATTCAACACTATCCCCATCAAGCTACCAATTACCTTCTTCACAGAACTGGAAAAAACCACCTTAAACTTCATATGGAACCAAAAGAGAGCCCACATAACCAAGTCAATTCTAAGCAAAAAGAACAAAGCGGGAGACATCACACTACCAGACTTCAAACTATACTACAAGGCTACAGTAATCAAAACAGCATGGTACTGGTACCAAAACAGAGATACAGACCAGTGGAACAGAACAGAGGCCTTGGAGGCAACCCCACACATCTACGACCATCTGATCTTTGACAAACCTGACAAAAACAAGCAATGGGGAAAGGAGTCCCTGTTTAATAAATGGTGTTGGGAAAACTGGCTAGCCATGTGCAGAAAGCAGAAACTGGACCACTTTCTGACACCTTACACTAAAATTAACTCTAGATGGATTAAAGACTTAAACATAAGACCTAATACCATAAACCCTAGAAGAAAACCTAGGCAAAACCATTCTGGACATAGGTGTAGGCAAGGACTTCATGACCAAAACACCAAAAGCATTGGCAACAAAAGCCAAAGTAGACAAATGGGATCTAATCAAACTCCACTGCTTCTGCACAGCACAAGAAACAGTCATTAGAGTGAATTGGCAACCAACAGAATGGGAAAAAATTTTTGCAATCTACCCATCTGACAAAGGGCTAATATCCAGAATCTACAAAGAACTAAAACAGATTTACAAGAAAAAAACAAATAAGCCCATTCAAAAGTGGGCAAAGGATATGAACAGACACTTTACAAAAGAAGACATACATGAGACCAGCAAACATGAAAAAATGCTCATCATCACTGGTCATTAGAGAAATTCAAATCAAAACTACATTGAGATACCATCTCACGCCAGTTAGAATAGCTATCATTAAAAAATCTGGAGACAACAGATGCTGGAGAGGATGTGGAGAAATAGGAACACTTTTACACTGCTGGTGGGAGTGTAAATTAGTTCAACCATTGTGAAAGACAGTGTGGCAATTCCTCAAGGACCTAGAAATAGAAATTCCGTTTGACCCAGCAATCCCATTACTGGGTATATATCCAAAGGATTATAAATCATTCTACTATAAGGACACATGCACACGAATGTTTATTGCAGCACTGTTTACAATAGCAAAGACCTGGAACCAACCCAAATGCCCATCGATGATAAACTGGACAGGGAAAATGTGGCACATATACACCATGGAATACTATGCAGCCATCAAAAACGATGAGTTTGTGTCCTTTGTAGGGACATGGATGAACCTGGAAACCATCATTCTCAGCAAACTGATGCAAGAACAGAAAATCAAACACCACATGTTCTCACTCATAGGTGGATGTTGAACAATGAGAACACATGGACACAGGGAGGGTAGCATCACACACTGGGGTCTGTCAGGGGGAAATAGGGGAGGGACAGTGGGGGTGGGGTGTTGGAGAGATAGCATGGGGAGAACTGCCAGATATAGGTGATGGGGAGGAAGGCAGCAAATCACACTGCCATGTGTGTACCTATGCAACAATCTTGCATGTTCTTCACCTGTACCCCAAAACCTAAAATGCAATTAAAAAAAAGAAATTATAAAAAAAAATTTAAAAAAGAAGTAACCAAAAAAATACAAATGAGAACCAAAAAAAGCTTCATTTATAAGTGCTTTGAGAGACTGATCAAGGAGAGAAAAGAAAAAGCACAAGTAATCAATACCAGGGAAGAAAAGGAAAAAATGCTGCAGTAGCTTCAGATATCAATGATGACAATAGGAGGAAAACACAAATGACATTATACAAAAAAAAAAAAAAGGAAACATAGTAGAAATAGAAAAATTATTAGAAAAACATAACTTAGAAAGTGGACATAAAAATAAATAGAATTTAAAACACGCCCACAAAGAAACTGCAGGCCTAGATAGCTTTACTAGTGAGTTGTTCTAAATATTTAAGAAAGAAAGAACACCAATCTTACAAGAAATCTTCCAGGGATCAGAAAAAGAAGATAAATTTCAAGACAACCTTAGTACAAAACTTGATGCAAAAAAAAAAAAAAAAAAATGGCAGGCCAATCTCACTTATGAACAGAGATTCAAATATCCCAAATAAAACATTAGCAAATTAAATACAGCTATACGTAGAATCAATACAATGTGACCAACTTTGATTTGCTCCAGGAATTCCAAGTTGTTTTAACATGAGAAAAATCAATTGATGTAATTCAGTACATTTACTGAATATCATGATGGCTTAGGTAGAGGCAGAAAAGATAACTGACAAAATTCAGCATCCTGTTGAGATAAATATTAGCAAACGACCTAGAAAATCAAGCATTATATTTAATGGTGAAACATTAAACATTTCTTTCTGAGACTGGGAATGGACAAAGATGACATTATTACTTCTATTCAACATTGTACTGAAGGCCCCAGGCATTACACTAAGGCAAAAACAGAATGAAAGGTAAAAGGATTAAAAATAAGGAAACCAAACTGTCAGCACTTGCAAATCATGTAGGCATATACAGAAAAACCTAAAAGATGCCATTAATCATTCAAATTAATGAAGATGCTGCAAGTTTACCTGATTCAAAAATCATTATACAGCAATGAACTGTGCTGACAGTGTTCTATTTCTTTACTTAGGTAGTGGCTATATGCACACTGGCTTTGCAAGTGTTGCTTAAGCTGTATTTGCGTTATGCATTTTTTTATTAACTCTTATGCATCGCCAGGACCCTGAAGGTGTCATACTCTTCCTGACAGGTCCTATCAGCTTGACAGAGAGGCAAGTGTATACAGCACTGCTACCCTAAAAAGCGGTAGTACTTACATGTGAAGGCTGAAAACCCCTCTTAATGAATATTTTTGATGTAACTCCATTTATGCTCACAATTTTTGCTCCATTCCATTCTTGTTTTACTGTTTAAGTTTCTCTTAAAGCAACAATTTTCTTTATATCATTTACAATAGACCCCGCAAAAGTATGACAGAAGCTAATTTTCTATTGAAGTATACTATTTCTCTTCCAGAGATGTCACCTTGAAACAGACGTTTACTTAACAATTCTACATTACTAGCTTTTATTCAAAGAAACCTGTATATTTTACCTCACCCCTGCTGCACTGATCTATCTGTAGCCTTTCCTTGAAAAAAAGGGTCACTCAGAAAGATTTGATAAAAACCTGTATAACAAGTCATTGTCAATAAAACCGAAATGTTTTCTTAAAGGCAAAGTATAATAATTTCTTTTATCCACTGGTCAATAGATAAAAATAAGTTGGATACCAACTTATGAGTATGAGCCAGTACTTCCTTCATTTATTATTAGTTGCTTTGAATATTGTTAAAAAAAAAAAAAAAAGATAATACCCACTGGAAGCCCAAAGAGCCATTAGCAGAGGGCGGCAGTCATAGCATCATCATCATTGAGTCTAAAAGCAGAATAGAAAAGCAATATCAGACCTCATGTAGGGATACAGTTTAGAACTCTGGCAAAACTCCCATGCTCCTAGGGTACCTGTTTCGTCTTACAAAAACATTATGTGCTTTAAATGCCTGAACCACTTTTCCTCTAAAATATACCATCCACTACTGCACGGTTATTGTATGTTCATTAGACATTGAAAACACAAACACTGACATTGTTTGCCTTACCTGTTACGGCATAAGAAAGCGTAAATGAGTCTGTCAAGTAACAAAAGGATTTTGTTAAATATCCCAAAGCTAATCTGTTATTATTCTGCTTGTCAGGAGAAAAAAATCAGAAAACACAAATTCATATCATTTTCTGTTAACCAACTAAAAATAGAGGGTAAAATGTAATTTCACTAGAAAAATGAATAAGTACTTGAAAACCATCACATTCTATAAAGGTCTAGCTTTTGGAAACTGTAACCCTGTCATTAAATTATTTCCACAAATCCATTCACACAGTCATGTGCTGAGTCTAAGAGGAGGAGGAAAGATCATTTTTTTCCCCAAATTTGGTATCCAGCTTTCTAAAAAAAGACAAAGGCACATTTTATCATCCTGGAAAAAGTGACTTCAGTGAAGCAGATAAAGTGTCTAATAAGGCCTAATTATCTCATGTTGTGATTCTTTTTAAATCACTTTTAACCTCAGGAAGAATTTTAATTATCTTGTATAATAAAGTCTTTCCTTATTTCACCCCCTGTAGGAGAAAAACATATTAAACCTTATTTTTGACAAAAGATAAGAGCAGTATTAAGTTTAAATTGATGTTATTATGAAATATTTGATATCAGGATTACAAATTTCAACTTCAGTAATTATTCGATTGGTCACAAAAGGGTATCATTCCACTGCCAACTCCTAGCAAGAGGCCATCAGAGTTATCAGCATGCATGCGATACACCCGGGACAGTGGGGAGAAGAGAAAAATGTGTTCTTTCTATTCCAGTAGAGTCTTGTGAATCCAAGGTTAAATTATTGAAGCAGTTTGGGAGGTACTTTTTAATATGATTTTCAAAAAGTTTTCTCCTCATTATCAACTCTTTAATAAACACTTCAAAGTTTCTGTGAGCTTCTCCATTGGGAAAAATATTAATTCATGAGCCTTCTTCCCAAACATACGCTCATTTCTCTCACTGGGATTCAAGAACTCAAGGAGGAAATGTTATGCAAGTGTCTGCATATAGAAATACAAAGTTTTCCTTCCTCTTTTTTCTCATTTCTCCTACAAAGGCATTCCCTTCATGCCTAGCATATAACTTCCATCTTGCAGTAGGATTCTGGCATGAGGTGCAGCCTCTCGAACTCAGCAAGGGTCTCTGACACAAGGTACTAATCTATCCTTCTCCTCTTCATTTCTGATCTATATAAAATAACAAAAATAGCATAGACTAGGTGCTAGGCATCGTAAGAAGCACTTTCCAATAGATTCATTTCATTTCATCTTCACAGCTCTACCCCCATTTTCTAAAGAAACTAATCCTTAGAAATGTTCAGTGGCCTCCCCAAGGTGATACAGTTGGCAAATGGTGAGATTTGAATGCATTTCTAAAGTTTGAAGACAGAACCCATTCATTTAACTTTGACAACAATTCCACAATTTTTTATTCTGACAGAGAGGAAGTAACTGTTTTCACACCTTATAGAAGGATACCATTTGGATTTGCATGATGCCCTGAAAAAGAATGACATCTTTTATATATACCTGTCTTGGTGCAGTTCACTTTGACTCTTGCCATAGAACTACATGTTGGTGAAACTTCAAAGCAGATCACTGCTATACTAAACTTCATGTTGATACTCATGCTACAGAAGAATTAAATAGGTACAGGATTTAATTGCACCATATTTTATTTCAGAGAGTTCAAATTACTACAGTAGAAGTCTTTGTATTATTCTGCCAAATCAGGATAAATACAGTGTATAGGGGACCGGTAGGAAGATAGTTTCATGCATTTAAGGACCCGGGTAGTCATAGGCTCTAACATCATGCAAGGTAATTGTAGGTGCCAACCTGCAGCCTGGAGCCCTGGAAAGAGTGGAGGACTGCAGGGGAGGGTTTGCTGGATCAGGTGAAGAAGTGCCGAGAAAGAAAACAGCAAAGACTGAGTAAACAGCCAGCCAGTCTCAGTTACTTTAGGTACACAGAGTAATACAAAGTAGATGCAGTGATTTAAAATTTGAAGAGTTATTTATGGGTATTTCTATGGCATGCACTAAAATTTCATTTTCTTTTTGTTTAATGTGATTATTTTTCACTGTCTCTCAAATTGACTGTTGTTTAGTTTGTATCTTGGTAAGTCCCTTTAAATCCTCTCTGGGGGAAAATGGGGGGTAGGCTATATACTTAGTTAATGAATATCCTGTGGGATCAAATTAATAATGTTAATCTTTGCTAATATTTATACATCATATATTATGTGCCAAGTACTATCTAAGTATTTTATATATACTGATTCATTCACTACAACCATATGGTATTAGTCTATTTATTATTCATGCATAAATAAAGCTGCTTTAAACTATGTTATATAGTTTTTATGGGAATGTTAAACCATTGATTCATGATCTTTTTTGAACTATTAATTTAATGAAGAAACCCTTTTTTTTTAAATTATCAGTCAAAGACAATGTAAACTTCAGCCAAGCTTACCTATATAAACTGTTAAAACACAGATTGCAGGGCATCTCTTCCAGAGTTAATGATTCAGCAGGTCTGGGATGGGGCCAAGAATTTTGGTGCTTCAAGTGGAATTAATGCCATTGATAGAGATGAAGCAAAAAAGACAGTATGAAAAGGCATGATAAAACTCTGAGAGATATTAACCCTTGGATTCTTAGGGAAATACAAGAGAACAGGTTACAAGAGTGAATACAATTCTGATTTTTATCAGAACCATAGAAACAGTGTCACTGGATATTCATTGGAATATGATTTTCAAGGCCGTGCACAGTGGCTCACGCTTGTAATCCCAGCACTTTGGGAGGCCGAGGTGGGCGGATCCCAAGGTCTGGTGTTTGAGACCGGCCTGGCCAAGATGGTGAAACCCCGTCTCAACTAAAAACACACAAAAACATTAGCTGGGTGTGGTGGCACGGTGCTGTAGTCCCAGTTACTTGGGAAGCTGAGGCAGAAGAATTGTCTGAACCCAGGAGGCAGAGGTTGCAGTGAGCAGAGTCATGCCACTGCACTCCAGCTTGGGCAACAGAGTGAGACTCCATCTCAAAAAAAAAAGAATATGGTTTCCAAAAGTCATGGAAGCAGACAAGGCTGCAGCAGAATGATGCCATATTGAGTTAGTCCATTTCCACAGAGTGAAGAGATGCTCTGTTCTGCTAGTGAGTTTGGTGAGACTTCCAAACCCCTTCTGAAAAGAAAACTTCAGGGCTTTTAAGGCAGCCTGATATTTAGAGCCACCTTATAATGGAGAAATGAGACAGCATACAGGAAGAGATCTCACAGGCCAGGAGGAAGGGATGTCGAGATAATCAAGAGAGACGGACTCTCTAAAAAGAAGCAGGAGGAGCACACTCCCCAGCCAACTGTCATAACCTACATGGGTTAGACAAAAGCAGAATAAGAACACCATCCCTCAACTCTAGACCGCGTCTGACTTTGTAATTTGAGAACAGGGCAGGACATGACAATGTGATGGATGCCCTATTCCTCTTCCTCCCTGGGTAATATTGCTTAGGATCTCTTTAGTGCCAGAGGCAATTTCAGGGGCTCTACAGAACATGATTGTATCTGGGGCCTTCTGAGTTCCAACTGTGATATCAGTTTGTACGACATTTTTCTAAACTGAATTGTTACGTGTTTTGGTCTCTGCTCCTGATTCTCACTGCCTTTGCTAGATTGGCTATTTTAAATTCCTACTTTAACCATGAATGAGCAACATGATTCTTTCATGCAGGGAAAGAGATTGCTATTGTTATATACACAATTGATCTTTCCTATTTCTCCAAGATTGGGTTGGCTGGAAGAGGGATCACCTTCCCTCTCCTCTTCTTTCCACTGGAGAAGCAGTAAGAAGAATACCCAAGTGTCACTGACAGCCACAGGGCCTTGTGTACTGTGGGAGTTCAAACATGTACAATTCCATTTAGGAGAGGGAATCGCTCTCTGAGTATCATTAAGCCATTAAGCATTTTTTATTATAAAGGAGGAAAGGCAGGGCATGAGCTGGGAGAGGGCAAGGAGGAATTAGTGCATCCAAGTAATTCTGCCACTATTAGTTCATTTAATCATTCAGCAAATCCTTATTAGAAATCTCTCTATACCACCACATTGCTGAACTCTGGAAGTAGATGGGAAAAAAACAGGTGCACAGATCATTCTCCTACATACATTATATTTCAGCAGGAAGACCAGATATTAAGCAACTAAATTCATTATTAACTAACTGTAATATCAATAAGGCCTGCGAAGCACCACAACAGTCCCAGAGCTGGTCTGGTCCTGGGATCAGGGAAAGCTTCCCTTGATGAACTGACATAAGCAAGTCCTGAAAGATGAGTTGAGTTCTCTGATAAGAGAGTTTTAAGTAGGGAAAAGACCTGTGGGAAGGCTGAAAGGTGAGAGCATACACTGTACACTAGAGGAACTATCAGAGGACTGCTGGGAAAGTGGCAAAGAGGACAGAACATGCAGCAGCAGCTGGCATGCCTGGACAGTCCATGTGGGGCAACTGTTGCCATGACAACAAATGAATGTAAAAAGTTCTCCAAGCATCAAGGACTTTGTCTAGAATAATCAAAGAGCCGTCCACCAATCCATCTTTTTGAATCTAAAGCATCTAGGGTACAGTTCAGCAGAAGAAGGTGCTCAATGAATGTAGGTTGAATAATGAATAAATTAATCAAAAACGTAAGCATGTGTATAAAATCTATCTTTCACACATTGGAGTCTGCTTTGGTCCATTTACTGCAATATTTCAAAATCATATAAGTATCTGAATTCCTCAAATTTGAAAAGACAGCCTAAAATAATTACTGTATTCTGAACCACTGTGCTCTCAGATTAATTCCTACTGCAGCATGTGCACTCTCATCCAGTCTTTTTGGTTTTCTGCCCAAATAAAATTAAGAGTATTTTCAACAGGCATATTGGAGCTTTAACATCATATCAAATACTTGAAAATTTCATTAACAAGACCCAGAAGAGATGACAGTATCAGAAGCAGCTGAAAACAATATAGACAATGAAATGAAAGACCTTCTCATTGAAGAGTCCTTTATATCCTTTGTTAGTTGTATTTCTAGGTATTTTATTCTCTTTGTAGCAATTGTGAATGGGAGTTCACTCATGATTTGGCTCTCTGTTAGTCTGTTATTGGTGTATAGAAATGCTTGTGATGTCTGCACACTGATTTATTGTGTAAGACAGTGTGGCACTTCCTCAAGGACCTAGAAATAGAAATTCTATTTGACCCAGCAATCCCATTGCTGAGTATATACCCAAAGGATTATAAATCATTCTATTATAAAGACACATGCACATGTATGTTCATAGTGGCACTGTTTACAATAGCAAAGACCTGGAACCAATCCAAATGCCCATCAACAATAGACTGGACGAGGAAAATGTGGCACATATACACCATGGAATACTATACAGCCATAAAAAATGATGAGTTTGTGTCCTTTGTAGGGACATGGATGAATCTGGAAGCCATCATTCTCAGCAAACTGACACAAGAACAGAAAATCAAACACTGCATGTTCTCACTCATAGGTGGGTGTTGAACAATGAGAACACATGGACACAGGGAGGGGAGCATCACACACTGGGGTCTGTTAGGTGGGGAGCCAAGGGAGGGACAGTGGGGGATGGGGAGTTTCAGGAGGAATAACATGGGGAGAAATGCCAGATGTAGGTGACTGGGGGGATGGAGGAAGCAAACCACATTGCCATGTATGTGCCTATGCAACAATCCTGCATGATCTGCACACGTACCCCAGAACATAAAGTACAATAAAAAAAAATTTTTAAAGACCTTCTCACTACAACATTCTTTCACTCTTCACACATTTTTCTCTTCCGTTGCCATCTCTGAATGCATTTAGCCAAAACTTAAGAAATTAAAATAACTTTTTAGACAGTAGATGCCTTTTCATTCATTCAAATTGCATTCATGTTTTTATTAATCTGTTCTTATCTACTGAGCTACTGCCATATATGGGGCACTGTGCTAAATACTGGGGATGCAAAGATGAAGGCGACATATTCTTTACTGTCAAGAGCATTAGGAGAAGTACTTAGACGGTAAGTGTTAACGTGTCTCAGGTAGAGAAGCAGGCTTTGGGGACAGTGGAAACACCAAAGAAGAAACAGTCAGTTCTATCTTGGGTGGGGCAGTGGGAAACCTGCTGCACTGAGGAAGATCCAGGCAGGAAAAGCTCACAGAAGAGCTGACATCTTCCTGAATCTTGACAGTTTCCACCAAACAAACAAGAGACAGGGAGAGGTAGCATTCCAGGCAAAGGAAACAACCAGAGCAAATGCATAGAGATGTGAGGTAGCTTATAAAGTTCAAAGAGCTCATGTTTGATACGGAAGAGCACAAGTTCCAAGGTAGAACGGGAACGAGTCTGGTCAGGGACATATATCAATGGAAAGGTAGCTATTGAAGGACCCTAAGCAGGGGAATAATAAAGCCAAGATTTCCATGTCAAAAAAAATAATAACAGTGTAAAAAAATTGATTAGAAAGGATTTAAGCCTAGCGGCAATTTTCTAGTTGGTAGTAGAAAGTGATGAAGGTAGAACTGAGAGAATTAAGATGGCTTCCTGAAAACCCGTCTACAATAAAAGGCTAGTTATGCACTTTTTATTTTTCTATTAACATATCAGTACCTTTGTACAAATTGTACAAAGCTAGAGTTGGCTCGAGTTAGATGGCACTTCACCCAGTGCCCTAAGCGTGCCAAGGAGCTGAGACCCAGAGAAGGCAAGAGCTGAAGCACTAAGCAGAGCACAGCACCCCCAGGTGTCCTCAGTCTGATCATTACTCCTCTCCCTTCACCCTGCCCCAGTTAATTAATCAATTAGTGTTCAGCTATCAAATAGCACCACTAGGATGCTATTTCAAGGAACTAAGCCAAAATTATTTACAATACAAATCACTTCATTTTGTACTTTTGCATTTGTATGTTTACATATTACATTGTGCCTGCCTAAAATTACTTTTTGTAAAAAACTGCCAACAAAGCTACTGTGTGTGAGATGCAGGGAACTATGACCATTGCGAAAGAAAACAATCATTAACATTTATAATTCTAATTCACATTCCTCTTTAGTTTCCTCAGTGTGGTCATTCCAAGGGAGTCTCTTACTCTTTGAAAATTATAGGCCTGTGTTTGCAACCTAGCTCTGCCACTTGTTAGCTGGGTAATCTTTGTCAAGTCACTTAACCTCTCTGTGCTTCAGTAAAATAGATGTAATAGTAAAACCTATCTGATGAAGCTGTGGAAGCTTTAAATAAGTGAATGCACTAAACTAGGTTCGGCACATATAGTGCTAACAATATACAGCTAAAATGGTTCAACTAGCCATGAGGTATATGAAACGGGATGCTAAAATTGATAAGGCCAATCTTTTATTATATGTCACCAAAGAGATTTATCTATAGTTGTTTGCAAACTCCCACAGTCTGTTAAGTTGCTTCACATGACCAAGTTAGATTTAAATGAGGTGATTCTCCTACTCTCCTTTTTTGTGATTATTTTCTTCTGGCTTTCTGACTTTTCAAGTATTATATTTTCTCATTAAAGAAATCTCAGCAAACTGACACAAGAACAGAAAGCCAAACACCGTATGTTCTCACTCATAAGTGGGTGTTGAACAATGAGAGCGCATGGACACAGGGAGGGGAGCATCACACACTGGGGGCAGTTGTGGGGGTAGGGGAGAGACAGTGGGGGATGGGGGGAGGGGAGGGGGGAGGGTTTTCCTGCTGAATTAGAGCTGTAGGATGAGGAAAAGGGAAGAATCAAGGATGATGTTAGTGTTTAGTGAATAGAGATGAAAGTCTGAGGAGGAACTTTCCTCCTGAGGGAAAATATGTTCACTTTTTATTGGTCTTACACAGAGAGACCTTGCTATAATTACCTTACAGTAAATTAAATTCTAATGGAGTTACATATCAGTAATCTGGAAGACTGTTTTATGAGCTTCCCTGATACACACTGAATTAAACGCAAGGGAGAGTTGCATTCATCCCTAGATCACTCTCCTCTCTGGACAACAGGCATCTAGTATTAAATGGACTTGGCAGAGTAACCCTGGGAGTTAATAACACACCAAAGAAGTTTCACCTCTTCTCCTCCCAGCTCCAGCCTTGCTTGGAATGAGCACAGGCTGCACAAGAATGCAGTTGAATCCTTAATGCAATTGGCCATAGAGCATGAAATGGACAGCCATCTTAGAATACCATGTTGCACTGGAATTGTGGTATCTTTTAGTGGTTTATGTGGTCCCCAAATTATTAATCTGACTGATATAAAGTGAAAGGGGAAGGCTAGAGTCAAATATTCCCTAAATGAATAGCCAAAGTCACTCATGGTATTTCAAATTCCCTTCACAAATGACTGGTTCAGGGATATGCACATGATTCAATCCTAGTTGTCAATTCAAAGTGAAAGAAAATCTGTCTGAGGGCGGTTAGGAATGTGCTTCTGTGTTCTAACAAAAAAACACAAGGAGAGACAGGTCTTTCTCTGTCCTCTGGACTTTGTTGTATCTGGAACTGCGGCAGCCACCTTGCTTACAGCCTAAGAAGGAAGCCAATTCACAAAGGTAGACAGAACCAAGGAAAGCACGTGATAGAATAGGAGCCTTTCTCCTTCCCCTGGAGGCAGCCCTGTTTCTGAACTTTCTAACACAAGAGATAATAAACTGTCATATTGATAAGCCAGTTTGAGTATGTGTTTTCTCTTGCTAAAACTAAATATATTCTTACGAAGGTAAGTCCCACGACTTAAAGAAATGATCAAATGACTGTATCCTCAAATCCGTGAAAAACAAAATCCTCTTGAAGGTTCTGCTATATTTTTAAATATTATACATACCCATTTTCTGATAAATATGTATATTCTCTCAAGAGTTTATAAATATCAATCAAGATAATTAGAATAAGTTTACTAACAAGAAATATGTCAATTGTTACAATACTTTGCAATAATGTTTTTTATGGAATTGGAAAATAGTTTTTAAAGAGAAGTAAAGGAAATCCACAGGTTTCAGTTGTAAAAAACAGATGTGAAAACATAAAAGTAAGAACAAATTGAAAACTATCCTTTGCTAAATAACCCCTGAAAAACAGAAAAATAAAAGAATCTATGGTAAAGGTGGTTTTCTTTCTCTCTCTCCTGTCTCTTGATTTATGAGCTACTAAGTCAGATGAAAAGTAGAAACAGTACTATTGAAGTTAAGAAGGAAAAATTATTTGGAGGGCACCTCTGAAGTTGTAAACAGCAGGGAATTGTTTGAGCATCAAAAATGTCTTTGGATGGCAGGTTAGGAAGCAAAAGGACTTTGTGGGCTTTGTGGTCCCCAAATCCTGAAACAAGCAAGTTACGAGAGCAGGGAGAGATTAGGATGGATCACAAGATGAACAGAAGGTATTTTTAAAAAATCTTTCTTGTGCAATTGAACACTGAGGGTCCTAGGAACAGAGAATGACCTGGACCAGAAGTATAAATATCCTCGGTGGAAGAAGAACGTGACTCTCTGTTTACATTGCTGCAAGTCACCACACAACCCAAACCCATGCCTAACTAGATACCTCTCCGTGAGGAAATTTTAGCTTGAGTTGTGCAGCGCCTGGTCATTATAAGATTTTTCTATGATGAGGTAGTCTATTTTTCTGGTCATTCAAAAACTAACAGGCTAGGTCTAAAAATTAGGATAGAATATTTTTGAAATAGTTAACCTCTCAAGAACATAAAATCTTCCAAAATTTTCATCTTCTGGGCAGTGAATTAAATAGACCTCTGTTGTCTTCTTCCTGAGATTTAAAAAAAAAATTCTGTTTATTTCTCTATTTCATACTATTTGTAGTAACTGCAATTTATTCTATTGGCAAATTTTCCACTAAACATCATCAAATGGGCCCACATGAGTGCTCACATATGTCTAAATATACATGAAGATGTGGTTTATTGTAGCCTGAAATATGAAAAGAATAGACTCATCTAGCAAATAGAGATATCTGATCTCTTAATCTAACTTTACAAAATTTCTCATTATAAAATCTCTGTAGATGCTGAGCTTCTAAGATAAATGTTTATAAAATTACTGATTTATAAGCCCTTATTTATATAATATGTCAATGCTGTCTCTCAACTACATCCACTTCAACATAGTACAAGGCCTTTTATAGTGTATGTGTTTATATAATAAATTTCATCACCTATGCAATTGATTTTTGCCCTTTAAAAATGTTTAAACACATTTTAATTTTTTCCACGGTATAAATGTAACTGTAAATATGATCAAATAACCTAGGCCTTGAGAAATGTACCAATATCAGAGTATCTTGGTTTTTTCTTTGAAGTGATGGCAAGACAGTGCCTTATTGTGATAGGGGTCTGTCCAGAAAAAAAAAAAAAAAAAGGTGGTGACAATCAACATGCAGAGTAGTTACTCCCAGAGCTGGATATGAGACAAGACTTTGACCAGGACTTCCCCCCTCTTTCTGGAAGGACATCTTGTTTCCAGTGACAGGCATGCTGTACCCCAACCTCTGGAAGGAAGTGAGCAGTCTTCACTGTTGACCAGAGTTGGAAGTGGCGGTAGCAGTCACACAAAGGAGTGGGGTTGGTGAGGAGGCCACCACCTGGGGTAGCAGAGAAGTCCTACAGCTTTCCAGAGGCATGGCAGCAGCCAGGACACCGCCGCTCTGCACCTAAGCTAGGAAGCATCCCGTGGCAGGCCAGCAAGGCATCCAGCAGCATCACAGGGAGGCCTGCTGTGCTCAACAGGACACAGGCCCGCCAGGGTCTTCGCAACAGGGGAAGCAGTGTGGCGACAGGATGGGGAAGCTAGAGCAGAAACTACCAGCAGGTGTGTTAGGAAAGCCCTGTGAGGCACCCCCTGTGAGGACACCTGTGCTGAGAGGCCCCTCTCTGTGAGGACAGCTGTGAGGACACTGTGTGGTTTCCCTGTGAGGACACCTGTGAGGCTGCCTCTGCGAAGACATCTGTGAGGCCACCCTCTGTGAGGAAACTCACAGAAGCACTGGCAAACACACTGAAGGACATCCACTTATATCAGATGAGCTGGAATGGGATTGTGTATACGGGTTCAGAGCCTTTACTTGCCTTTCTTCTTTTCTGAAATGTTCCTCCAGATAAGGAAATAGCTTTCCTTTCCCCCCTGCTTTGGATTAGAATATTACTTTATCAGGAAGTATAACCCTACCACCTTTCTTAACATAGTAACACACACACACACACACAACACATACCCACACACACAGATCTAGTACCATTTTAATTTTTCCAATGCACTTTTATCTTACATATCTCACATATTAAATAATATTCTTATTACCTGACACTTTCCACTGGAAGCTCTGCAAAACAGATATTTATGCCTGTTTAGTTTACAACTTTATTCCTAGCACTTTGAGTACTACCTGGCACATAATAGACATTCAGTGATTATTTGTTGAGCGAGTGAAAAACTCTACCCCACATCACCGCCCTTTTTTTGTCCTCCTCCCCTTCTCTGGCTTGGTCTGGCTGCTCCAATGGCCATGTCTTGAAAACTTGCCGTGACCCATAATCAGATGTCCCATGCCCACGTCTCTCTCCTCTCTTGCCTGGTCAACTTCTCCCACCATTCTGCAAACTTATCAGGACTCCTTTACCATCTTCAAACCATCAAGCGTATCCTTCAAACCCAACTTTTTACTTCTGTAGGCCTAGATTCCACAGGATATTGTTTCAATGTCATTTCTCAATGCTCTCTATTTTAGTTTTCTTGTCCTGCCAGACTCCAGCACTGAGTGACTCAGCTATTCACTTCTCTGTGACTGCACCCTGTTGCTGAAGAGAGTTACACAAGAGAGCAGATTATGAGTGAGTTGAATACTGTGGCCAACTCACTTAGGTCCTCAGAATTCCTCCTTGTATTTTTTCACTTTCATTAGACACCTCTCCTTCTACTTTACAGAGAAAATAGAAACCATCAGGTGAGAAATCCTTTACCTTTTCAATAACAAACACATAAGCCTACACATATTGCATACATTCTATCAGCTTTCTTACCAACTTGAATCCCATTCTTACCTTCTTGGGAACTTACACCATCAACTATCCTTTGCATGTTTATCTTTTTCCTATGATCTTGTATCAGTTTTCTAGGGCTACAAGAACAAAGTACCAGAGACTGGGTGGCTTAAACAACTGAAAGTCATGGTCTCACAGTTCCGGGGGCTCAAGTCTGAAATCAAGGTTGTTGGTAAAATTAGTTCCTTCTTAGGGCTGTGAAAATGAATACATTCCATGCCTCTCACCTGGCTTCCTGTGGAATGCTGGCAATCTCTGGTACTCCTTGGCTTGTAGAAACATCACCCTAATCTCTGCCTTCATCTTCACGTGGCATTTTCCATGGGAACACCTCTGTATCCAAATTTTAGCTTTTCAAAAGAATACCAGTCATACTAGATTAGAACACAACCTAAGCCAGTATTACCTCATCTTAATTACACTTGTAATTTCCAAATAGGTCACATTCTGAGGTACTGGAGGTTAGGACTTTGATATATGAAGATAGGGGTTCCAATTCAACCTATAACAGATCTGTAACCTCCCTACTGCCTTTTACCAAGGCTCACAACTGTTCCCTGAAAAAGGCTAATGAAGCCCACATTTCTTCCTAGATTCCCTGTGTCTGTCTCTACTCGTTCTTTAACAGTAATTTTTTTAATTGTTTACTTTACCTGATGTCTCTAATTTTTTTATTTCCCATTCTCTTCTTGATCCACTCCAAATAACTTTCTGACAGCTCCCACAAAGGTTAACAGTGGCCTTCTGCTGATAAAAACAGTGTTTATTATATTGTGTTTCACTTCTTTGGCCCCTTGAAGTATATCTTCCTTTAACTTCATGTTGTTCTCCAATTAATTGGGTCTAAAAGAATGTATTAAGCACTTACAGTTGTGATTACTCAAAAGGTACTTTATAATCTCAGTTATAAATTACAAGAAATTACAGTCTAATTGGCAAAGCTAACATTTGAAATAATTTAAAGGAATTAAAAACATTCTATAGCTGTTGATTTCTGTGTGTTCACTGTTAAGCATTTTACATGTAAAGGTTCATTGACTCTTATAATAATTCTATAAGGTAATTTTGTCTATTTACATTTTGCAAATAAGGATGCTAGGTTTGGAGAAATTAGTAACTCCCTCAAGATGACCTACAGAACAAATAATGAAGCCTTGTGTCACCCCAAATCAGAATCTGAGCCCTTATTCACACCACTAAATTGTGATCCAGTTCCTAGTACATATTGAAGTCATCCAGAGAAAGCAGAAAACTGCATTTATCCTTGGTTTTGAGGAATTAGGGAAAGTATGGCTAGATAGAGAAGTGAACAAATCATGCTATCTGAGCAAGATGTGGATTAAAATGACCCTGACATAAGAGAGGGACAGCAGAATCCATTTCAGCAGCCCAGAGGCCCTGTTGAGGACTATTATATAAAGGTGAGCATGCAAGCTAGGGTCATCAGATGGAGTTTCTTGAATGCCAGGCTGAGAAGTTAAAACTTGAAACTCTAAGCAATAGGAAGTCAATAGTGAAAGCACAATGCTTTTGAAAAGAGTACAATAATACACTCTGGTTTTGCTTCCATTGTCCTTTGTGATAACACACAAATCTCTAATAGCCATTTTTGGTTCAGATGTACATTGAGCCATTAACTGTGAGAACATAAACTCTTCTTTCCTGCTTAAAATTGATAATTTGTGGGTAGGCACAATACTGTAATCTCAGCAATCAACATGCGTAAGTATGGTTAGAATTTTAAGAATAGATGTGAAGATGCTTGAAATTACACAAATCATTTAGAAAATGTGCGTCACCAGACCCAGTTATCTCCTCTTTTATCATGTGTCTTTTTCTCTGTCAAAGATCTATACCAGAAGGAATGACACTATTGTTCCAGGAGATGATAATAATACATTCCTCACGATGACTGTTCAGATCAGGTTCCAAAATGCCTTATTTTACAGCAGGGTTGATGTGTCAAGAGATGGATTTGTTGACCCACAGGAAGGCTGAAGTCATTTATAGAGTGAAAATATCTAAGATGGGCCACTTTGCTAAGAGCTCCTTGACTTACTGTGAGGTTACATCCCAATAAACATATTATAAGTTGAAAATATTGTAAGCTGCCAAACATCATAGCTTAGCCTAGCTCACCTTGTATGTGCTCAGAACACACATTAGCCTACAGTTGGGCAAAATCATCTGAAATCTTATTTTATAATAAAGTGTTTAATGTATAATGTAATTTTTTGGATATTGCACTGAAAGTGAAAAACAGAATGATTGTATGAGTTCTCAAAGTACGGTTTCTACTGAGGGCATATCACTTTCATACATGGTAAAGTCAGTAAACTGCAAGTGGAACCATCGTAAGTTGGGGGCCATCTGTATATGTAGCCAAACAGTCCCTAACTTCATGAAGCTTACAGTCTTTGGGAAAAGACAAACACCAACCAAATAACTACAAGTTCCAATTTATCTTGACAAAGACTTAAATAATTCACTTCAATGTGACAGGTGAGATCGATTGAAATTTGTTTTGGTTTTGAATGCCAAACGCCCTGCTATACAACGTTGGAATTCTTGCAGTACATTAGCTATTTGCATAGATCTTCGGGCAAGTTATTTAATTTTGCAAAGGTTCAGTTTCCTCATATGTAAAATGAGAGTATAATAACAAATGGAGATCTTGATGAGGATAAGTGAGGTAGCATGTGAAAATGCTTAGCATTATGCCTAATATGTAGTGAATATTAAAATATGTTAGCTATTGTTACTCTTCTAGAAGTACCTCTTATGAATCTGCATCTTTCATGCTAGGGGATACAGAATCTGATTAGTCAAATAATCTTATCTGCAATAGTGTCAACAATGTTTTGTGCTAGCAATAAATGTTTACTAAACACCTCTTACAGGCAAATCATCACATAATGTTCTGAAGGTAGGGGAGGAAGATAGCAGCTTTTACTAAGTAAGGGAAATAGCAGTAAGGATGTCGAGTGACACAGCCATGGCTATAGGAATGAGGTGGGAGGTGAACATGGTGAGTGTGGCTGAGGATGGGCCAGCCAGACAGAGGATGATGCACTTGGGAACACTGGGATGACGGCTATGTCATCGGCAGAGAGCTTTATCTGGATCCAAAGGCAAGAGAGGATGATCAAGCAGGTAACATTTCAATTTCAACTCAGCTTCTTGGTGAAGAGAACATCCTAACCAATATTTTACTGAGTCAGCCTAGAGAAGAAAATTTTTAAAAGACACATGTTTTAGGAAATGTTTCTTTTGAAAACACTATGGGAGCGATCATACTAGCTGCTTGAAGCAGACTTCAATACAAGATGCACATGAGAGGTAAAAGGCAGTCCTATATCCATCCCAAGTGGTTACGATTTCTTTACATCTCAGAGCTATGGTTTTAAAAGTCTCAATCTGAAAACTTATATCCATACAAAAACCCACACATGAATGTTTACAGCAGCTTTATGTACACTTGCCCAAAGCTGAAATCAACATCCTTGAGTAAGTGAATAGAAAAAGGTGAAGACTAATGTGAAGATGAGTAAGTCAAGACATGAAAGGACCTTAAATGCATATTGCTAAGTGGAAGATGCTGATCTGAAATGGATAGATACTATAGTATTTCAACTATATGACATTCTAGAAAAGGAAAAACTATGAAGACAGTACAAAGATTGGAAGTTTCCAGGGCTTTAATGGGAAGGAGGGATGAGTAGGTGAAGCACAGGGTATTTTTAAGGCAGTGAAACTATTCTGTGTGATACCCTAATAGTGGATACATGTCATGATAAATTTGTCAAAACACACAGAACGTGCAACATCAAGAATGAACTCTAATGTAATCTGTGGACTTCAGCCGATAATGATGTGTCAACACTGCTTCATTCATAGTAACAAATGCCCCACTCTGGTGTGGGATGTTTAAACTAGTGGGGACGGCTGTGCATATGTGGGGCAGGAGCATATGGTAACTCTGTGTGCTTTCCACCCAATTGTTCTGTAAACCTAAAACTGCTCAAACAGATAATGTCTATTAATTGAAAAAACAAAGTCTCGGTGGTTAGACAGTGTGTAGGCAGGTGATGAGTATAGAGTGAGGCTTGTTTTTCCTTGTTTACCCTTTCAACCTATTGGATTTTACATCCTGACAATATCACCTATCCAGTATATAAATATTTAAGAAATTAAAAGGTAAAAATGAAAACTCACATCAAAGATATTTGTTTAAAGTTTACAGGATGGTTTGACCTACATGGTTTCTACTTTACCACTGATTTATTGTGGTAAAAAAAAATGTATTTTTTACTTATCTTATTTTCAACTTATGATAGGTTTATCAGAATGTAACATCACTGTAAGTTGAGGAGCATTAGTAATTGAATAATATTTAGTCATATACGTGGAAAACCTGCTTGGAATCCTGAAGCAGCTTTTAATTGTTAACCCATTTTATCACTTAGGGAACAGACACAAGCAGCACATGAAGTACTTTGCCCCAAATCACACAACAGTGTACTAGGAGCACATTGATCTGACCAGGACCACATTTCCTATTTTTCCTTGTTATTTTGTAACACAGAAAGAATAACGGTTTCAAGGAAGTTCTAACCTGCTACAAAGGTCATACAGTCAGCACCATAGATTGTTCAAAATTAATAAACCTGGAACAAGCTAAGTGGTTTAGATACCTTTAACTCTTAGAAATTATAATTGACCTTTACACCTGATCACTGACCTCTGCATGGCAGTCAAGCCATATCATTCAGCCAGGTGAAAGGTTTAAAGGTAATTCCATCATACTTCCAACATTCCAATAACACAGCACAAGAATACGCTCCCAGAAATTGAGAGGCTTTTTAGTTCAAGTTTCCAGATAAGGAAATCGATACTAGAAGTGAAGGCGAAGGGTAACAGTAATAGCTAATATTTATTGAGAACAATGTGAGAGCCTTTGTTCTAATCACTGTTCAAGTATTAGCTCATTCAACCCATGCGCTCACCCTTAAGTGCAGCTATTGTTCCCATTTTATAGAACGTTCGCAGAGATTAAGTAACTTGTCAAGGTCACCCAGAAATTGAGTCAATCCATAAAACTCTGGCAAATCGTATCCGCTTGGTAGAGAATGCATTTGTCTATACATCCTCCCATGCATTCAGATTTTTAAAACAGAGGCCACAGCTATGAGCAGGGTTGTGTGACGTTGTGGCAGGAAGCTCGGTGGTTGGAAGTATTCTTAGGAAGCCGTCCGAGGATTTTGTTCATTTCAGAAGTCTAGTTTTCATGGAGCCTTAGGGTCTTCAAGGAGGTGCGAGTAGGGAATAGTCGTCATTGCCTTAGAAGCCGGGATCAGAAACTCAGGCACCAGTCCCACGTGGGAGCACATTGTTACTGTGACAAGCGTGGCGCAGATTCTCAGGCCCGGTTCTCAGGGTTAATGGAGAAATCTTAGAAACCGCAGAATACTCCCCAGAGCGGTGATTCTCAAGGTGTGTTCTCCAACCTGCAACCTCAGCCTCGCCTGAGAACTTGTTAAAAATGCTAATTCTCAGCCACTATCTCAGGCACGCTGAATCGAAACTGAGCTCTGTGTTGGAACAAGGAAGTACTCTGAGTGATTCCGATCTCTGCCGAAGTTTGAGAACTATTGTCCTACGAGACACCAATATTCCCTCAGCGTCCTCTTTCCTGAGTGCCCTACCTGATAGCAATTGCCTGGGTTTTCTTGGAAGCACTTGAGCTTTCTGCAGGACGCCCACCTGTGGCAATAGCGCATAAACAGAGTGAGGGTGCGAGGCAGGAGACCTAGGGCTCTGCTTTCCATTCCCTGTTCTATTTTGAAAGAAAACAGAGAATGTTGATTTCTCTTCCTTTGAAAATGCCAAAGGCAAACTAAATCATCAAGATCCTTTTTGACGGAAATGAATCACTGCGGAAAAATCAAACTTAGAGCGATTAATCCCACTCAAACCCCGAGTCACCCCAGGAGCCTTGGCCGTTTCTGGCATGGTAAAAATTCAGCCAAATCAAATAGAGCCCAGCGCCTGTGTGAGCTGATTTTTGCCAAACCTCCCTCAGGCATCGTTTACAAACCCAGGACAGGAAATCTCGAGGAACCTTCAGGACCTCCCCTTTCTCCCTCTTCCGAGTAAACAGAACGTTGACAGGACATGCAGGTGACTGTCCTAAGGGTCTCTTCCTTCCGCTCCGAATACAGGAAGCTACGGATGCTTCCGCTGTGGACTGAAGGAAACGCTTTCTGAAATCGCAGTTCCAGAGGATTGCGTTCTTCACACTCCCTCTTGTGGCTGCTCAGAGATAATGCAACCAGGAAAGGCCCTGAACTGCATATTAATGCCACACTTCACGGAATTAGAGATCCAAGAATACAGGATTTGAGAAGCTTGTCTTTCCATAAATTATGTTTGCCTTGGGCCTTGTGGAAATCTACACAGCTAGTCGTTCTTGGAGGATTGTAAGTGCCTGTCCCAAATAAAGCTGTTTTGTAAAAAATGGCGAATAAATATTAGCTTTTTGTTTGAAGAGTTTAAAACAATTAAGAGGGCTGCAAGTACAGGGTATAACTGAATTACTGTTTGCTTGTTGCTGTGTTTACACAGGCAAAGCAAGGGACAAGAGAGAGTTTATATAATTTCTAGGATTATTCATTAGTAAAACCAAAAATAGGATGTAAAAGAAAAATATGTGCATATATATATGTATGTGTTGGCACTGTATATGTTCAGTGTATGTCCAGCACTGCACCCAGAACAAATTTCTTCCTACTGTTAGCAGGTTCCGAAATTCGGCATCCTCCACGTGGCTATCCTACCCCCAGCAGGAAGAAGGTGATGACTTCCTTGACTCCCCCCAGGGGATATGGCACTGCCCTCCCCATAACCCTCCTTTCTTCACTTGAAAAGCATTTTCCCTTTCTCATTAACCTCTGAGAATGCAAAGCCTTCCCTATGATGTGTGTGAGTTTAGCATAGCTATATTCCTGCTGGCTTCTAGGCTTTAGTAAAGAAGACTGCCTAAGGTTAGAAGCTCCTAATAGAGAGAAACAGATCTAATTCACTGTGCAGTGTCTAGACAATCACCTCTACAAAATATATTAATGAAAGTTACATAATGAGATTACATTAATTATTCAGTTTTTCTAATTGTCTAGAAACAAAAATGGATTGTCAGAAGGTAGGCAAAAATTTCAGGAACAAGGAAATATAGGGATGGGTGAGGGGATTAAGAAGCACGTAGGACTTGGTCCACAGCTTCCCAACCTTGGCACTCACCGTTGACAGTGGAGTGGGATAATTCTTTGTCATGGGGGCTGTCCTGTGCACTGCAGGGTGGTCATCAGCATTCCTGGACTCAACCAGCTACCTTCAGTTACACTGCCCCAAATCGTGACAACCAAAAATGTCTCCCAGCATTGCCAAATGTCCTCTGATGACAAAATCATTCCCAATTATGAGCTATTGATTTAGGAGGACGGTGTTGGTGGTAGAATTGTTAAATATTGCAATGAGTAGACCAAGCGGAGGTGGAAGAGGTCCGACTACGAGGTACTGGGAGGTAGAACAGAAAGGATGGGCTTTGGAGTTAGTAAGACCAGGGTTTGGATCAAAGGATGGGACTATAAGCCTCTTTTTTTATTCTAAGCCTCCAGTTTTACATGTGTAAAAATAATAATAATAGTATAACAATAGTAGTAGTGTTAGTAATGCTGTGGAGAAGTTAAATGAAATAAAGTATCTAAAGGATCTAGAACATTGCCTGGTTATATAACAATGTTGGTAGACATCACTGTCCTCTTCTCATCTCCAGAGGTCTCCAGAAATAAAATATAACTTCTTTGATATAGTTTAAAAGGGCCTTGGAGCCTGGCCTTAGGTGTGTTGAAAAGAGTCCTGTGCTTGAGATTCCTGGTGAAGAATGTCATTCTCGCTTCCTTCTGAAAAACTGTTTCTGCATCGCAGGCTGTGCCCATTCAGAACCAAGTGCAGGGCAGGAATGTTAACTCTCCAGATAAGTGACCACTCTCCGGCAGCAAAGCAGATAAATTATATCCGTTCCAAAAATGGAAATACAGATAGCCCTTAAATGCCCACTTTGGTCTCTATTTTTCCAATCAGAAAAGTAAAAATCTTTCTTTTCATATATGGAGTAAAATGTATGTACTTTGTGTCAAAGAAATCTTCTTGGTGATTTTGATGCCGAAGAGATTTTTGCAATGTTATTTATGTCTGATATATGTCTCTTCTTGAAATAATGACTGCTGTGTGTTCAGATTAATCCTAAAATGTTTCATGGAAACGTTATGTAACTCTGTAAAACATCTTCATTGTCCCTACTGTTCATTACAATTTTAAGTAAACCATTTGCTTATATTTTATATGTTGCCTAAAACTAAAAAAGACATATTAAAACTGACTTAAAATACCTGTAGATTAACAATCATGGCATTAGCAATTTATTCTTGAATTTCATCTGATTAAAGATTCACACTCCTCTTCCCAGAATCCCTGTACTCTAAGCTGTTCACATTTCTGATTTTCCTCTTTCTCTCTAAGGTTCGGGACCCCTCATTTGAAAGTGGGGAGTCTGGTAAAGGATTAAAACTCCTCATTTTTTAAGTCTTTTCCATGTCATCACTCTTACCACAAATATTTTTTAGGTGGAACCATATGAAATTATGAATATTTGACTTTTTTGACCTACAAAAATGAGTTCATATGGTTCAAACTAAAACCCTCCCTTTACCTTTCATTATGGAAATTCTGCTCATCCAATGTCACTTTCCCTGTTTTCCACAATCACTCCCATAGCAAAATGATCTCCCCTGCCTAACGATACCTACTTTGCAATAGAACTGTCATTGATCCTTGCTTACATAACTTTTGGAGGTGTTTCCTACGAGAGAGCACAAACTGCAGGCTTTAGCCCGGAGATTTGGATTTGAATCCCGTCTCTTCCACATACTTGTTGGGTGACCTTGAGTGAGCTATTTGGCCTCCTAAGTCTCAGTTTCCATATTCATTAAACAGTTGTGCTGAGTATCAGGATAATGGATTCAATATTTTACATAATGTCAACTACATAATAGGTGCTCAATAAAGGCTCACTTTCAAAAACAAATAGGAGTAGTAATGAACTTCTGCGGCCATTCCTTATTCCTGCATCCTCTCGTGGTTCCTTGCATGCCAGAGGTGTCCAACACATAGCAGAAACAGCAACAACGATATAACAACTTTCCTTTATTAGGCACTTACTCTGCCTCATACTGTGCTAAATATTTTTCTTGCATTACCTTATGTACTCCTCACAGCAATCCTATGAAGTGGATTCTATTACCATTTTTAGAGGTGAATTAAGATGATCACTTTAGAGGTGAGACAAAGAGGGCTTAGATAAATGGACCATGGCCACACCTATGAAGGATTCAAGACTGGAACCAAGGTCATAGGGCATTGTGATACATAACGTCCTAGATGTTTCAGGAAGGCCTCAAAGCCTTTTTCCAACTTTAAAGAGTCGTGATTCAAATATGATATTCTTTAAATATCAAGTGCTAATTTTACTTACAAAAATAATCACTCATCTCATTTTTTTCTTTGTCCCATTTACTGTCTAATATTTCATTTCAATTTTAAGTAACTAGAGATTTTGTCAACACAGCTGGGCAGTACTAAATTGTGGCTAAACTTGATAGTTCAGTTCAGTTCAATAATTTATCTGCTGTGTGCAAGGTACCAGGTGGGGCCCTCAATACATATACAGGAATACCATACAGTCCTTGGTTCAAAGAATTCATGGTTGTACCATCTTAAAAAAATTGAACTTGAAATAATTAGAGATGGTGACAAAGAAAATTTAAATATAACTGAATATAAAGAATTTTTCCAAAAATATCACATAATTTCCCCTGTGTGCCCAGCTAGCACTTTGCAAAGTGCAAAGCGGGCTGAACAAGACTAATGTAACTCTTGACCACAAGGAATTTACAAGCCTGTAAAGATAGGAACACTCACATATGCAATCAGATGATAATGCAAACCAACACATTCATTCCTTCAACAAACAGATTTAGAGCCAACTACCTGCCAAGCCCATGCAGGGAGCTGCACAAGGGTAAACAGGTTCGGGCTGGCTCTGTCCCATGAATTGTACAATTTAGAATACATGATAAATTTTGTGAGAAGGGAGAAAAACAATCTCACGGTTTAGAGAGTTTATTGAGGACCACTGTAATTGAAGAAGGCCTTTTAAACGAGGGTGGAATTTGACTCTGGTCTTCCACAAAGCATGGTACAATGTCATTTAGTACCTAATTCCCAAAGACAGCAATCAACAAAGGCATATGAAGATGCTATTATTAATTTCTTATTGATTGCAAAAGACTCCAATGGAAAATAACTACACTAACAAAATATGCATTCATATTCACATGAACCTTAACATTTTAAGCTTAATACTCCTATTTCATTTCCTAAAAGAACTAAGGTAAAACTAACCTCAAATTTGAAAACGTTCTTTACAAAGATTCCTGTAAAATAATGTTAAAAAACCAAAGTCCGTTAAAATTGAGGTGTTTTCCTTTCAATTCAAAACCTCAATTTTCAGACCTTAATATCTTAGACTTTTCAATCACAAGCAGTGGGAAGTTGGTTACAGAGAATAGTTACTATAAAGAAGGAGATTGCTGATAGCATACTTCTGAAGTACAACTGCTGCCTGTCATCTTAAAATGGTTAAGTAAGCAATCCAAAGAAAAATATGTTGAGCGGTAAATTGCTAACTCAATCGAGATGAAAGATGTAGGTAGGTCAAACTGTAGTTTTTTATTTCCTTTAATACTAGTAGATAGTGTAAGATGCCCAGCTATTTTTCCTTTTCTATATAACGGTCTAGAAGAGATTTTCACAATGTAATTTACATAGTATCAGGAATTATCTTTTTATCTGCAAACTAAACAAGATGAAATTATGTCGGCACAAGTCTCCACAGACAAGGTATGTCAAAAAGATAAATTACATAATTTATATTTGCATTCCTTTGCATTTTTAATATTGTTATATTCTTTGCATTTCTAATTATATTTGCATTTTAAATATTGAATTCATTTTTAATTTTGGTGGTAAAATGATGTGATGTAATTAGGAATGGATGGACATGAGACACTTTCAGAACCTTTCCTTTTACTTTAACTGCAATCAAAGACTTTTTTTTCCCATGATACCCCAACTACTCCCAAAGACCACTGTCATAAAACTAAGCTCTAGCTGATTATTAATTTGGTACATCTCAGTATTATTTACAATTATTCTTGCCCTGTTCTGTAAGCAGATTATACAGCCCCACCCTTATGAGGCCTTCTAGGCAGAATATACCCTCTACCCCCCTATTAGGGCCGGTTATGTCAATGAATGTTTTACAGATATCAGCACAATCTCTTGTGCTCTTGCCCCCTGCCACAAGAATGCATGTCCCAGATAAGGGCCACTCCATTAGCCTAGGTCCAGAAATGAGAGCATACAAGGAGTGGACTTGCAGATGGCCCGCAGCAGGCCTGCAGTCAACTCTCAGCCTTTTATGTAATGTGGGAAAGAAGGATATGTGAATATTATAGTCCACTAAAATTCTAAAGCTGTAACATAGCAAAATAATCGACACAATTAGCAGTGGTTATTAGTCTATCATATTGTCATACTATATGCATGCTATAACATTACTGGACAAAAATATTACTAGCCTGTCACAGACCCACACTGGACTTACCTTTTCCTCTTATGACTGCATCACGTGTGATGATCTGAAATGTGTGAAGACAGAAAAATAAGAAGATTCAAGAATGTACTACGGAGTGATCTTCTTCCTCTTAGAGCACCCACAGAAACCACTCGTGGCTTCTCTGTCTGCATCCTCTCCACACAAACATATTCTTTAAGACGCTAGCCCCATATCACATACCTGCAGGTCAGTCCATAACAGGCTTTACCGCAGAAGCCAAAGATCTATCACTACGCAAGTATTTGTGTTGTATGATATGGAGCAGCACCAAGAAATAAAGTAGCAGACAATAATGCCCATGACTAAAGTGACCCCTGGATCCCCTCCCAAAGCAGTCTCTATATCATAACTATCAATTGTGAAAAGAGGATATATTTTATATATTCTACCTAATTGTTGGGTAACTCTGTATTTTAGAATCTTAAGCTCCTCCTAGTTTTAATCTATTTTGTCCCATCAGAGTACTTCCGTTTCTCAACTTTCTCATTTACAAGGCCATTTTCATTTTTGCCTTACTCTGTACTGATGGTCCCTAATCTACTCAGTCAGTTCTTCACTTCTATGATGTCTATTTTCAGACACCTAGGAGATGGAAAACTCCTAGAAATACCACTCACCCAACTGCTTCTTTCCCCTTCTTTCATACTTGGGCATAAACTTCGCTGTATCTTAATCACATCTTCCTAAATGCCTCATGACTATGATAAACTCGACATGCTTACAACTGACGGGATCTTGTCCAAGTTTTGTGCACTTGCCAATTTTACAGAGAGTGCTGAAGTGACCGTGTGTATATTTGTGTGTCTGTGCTTACATCAAAATGTTAACTACTGTTCTCTCTAGCTATTGAGATATAGGTCATTATTTCTCCCTCCTCCTACCTTATCTTTCTTTTCTCTTTTTTCCTTTCTCTTCCTCTACCTCTCCCTTCTCCACTAATTCATACCTCATCTCTGGTTATAACATTTCAATACACTTCTAATGATGTTTTTATAATGGAAGTGGCTTACTTTCTGTTAGCCTCCAAGTACCATGAAGCCCATAGCTGTCAGCACTTGAAAGTTTGATGCCTAGCAACTCAGCTACTCATTTTCATCTTCCATGTCAGTTTGGTGTGATGTTTCCTAAGTGAGAAGGTTTGCCAACTATGGCTACCTCACACTACTTAAGGTCATGATATGAAAATTTTCCCATCCAAACATGGACATCACCTGTGTTAAGTGGATATAGTATTGGAGACCCTAAAATAAATCTGTATCACCAAATGTAGAACGTAGGTATAAGAATCAATAAACAACAGCTCTATTAAGCCTACCAGGATAATCAAAACTCACTGGATAATTGATGAGAAGGATGTGACAATTGGTGTTCACCTGAAAGTGACTTAACGAAAGTGTGTCAATGTCATCATACAGTCATTCATCCAGTATATTTACTGGACACCTACCATGTGCTAGATAGGTTGTGAATGCTCTTTAGAATGAAACTTTTGGTAACTGATAAAGGGTATTCAAAGAGAAAGTTTGAGTGTATTCTTATGGCAAGGATACAACAAATATGACCAAAGGAAAGAATATTCCAGCTGCGTACGACAATTAACCTGGTTCATTCGAAAAAGGAAGACCAGGTCAGACATGGTGGCTCATGCCTGTAATCCCAGAACTATGGGAGGCTGAGGTGGGCAGATCACGAAGTCAGAAAATCAAGACCATCCTGGCTAACACGGTAAAATACTGTCTCTACTAAAAATGCAAAAGTTAGCTGTGCATGGTGCCATGTGCCTCTAGTCCCAGCTACTTGGGAGTCTGCGGCAGGAGAATCGCTTGAACCTAGGAGGCAGAGGTTGCAGTGAGCCACAATCGCCCCACTGCACTCCACCCTGGGTAACAGAGCAAGACTCCATCTCAAAAAAAAAAAAAAAGAAAAGAAAAGAAAAGGAAAAAAAGGGAAGATCAAACAGATCAGTTTGGGCTGATAGTCTCCTTCAAGATAATCCATCTCCCTTTATTCTGATTGAACTCAGTAGGGGTTTCTTTTCAAAATGTAAATATCTGTACTAAAAGGATTTTTTTCTTGATAATATAGAATCATTTTTTAAAAAGAAATTAACCATAGAGAGAGTGGAAGTTTCCTTATAATTCCAAACTCCAAATGTAAACACTGTTAACAATTTGCTATATACTGGTAGACTTTCTCATTGTATTTGTTAATACATTATTAATTAATATACAGTTCTTCACAATATGCATACTGTTCTATAATCTACCAAATAATCTGCTGATTTTTTAGGAAGCAAGCTTACTTCTCATGCAGCTGAAACAATGAATAAGCAATGTGGATATTTTGAGCCACTCAGCATCTCTCTTGGTATAAATAAATACATTTACATTGTTATTTAAAAGATAAAGTAAATTCAAAATCAAGAGTTTGATCTCCCCAAAGGGAAATAATTTTTTTTAAAACCTTAAGGATCAATAGGGTAACAAGTGGTAAATTCCAATTGCTCTCCCATCTAATAAAATAATAAAATCAAATTTTCTGAGAAGATTCTGTGAAAATGGCAAAGTAGAAAACATCAGGAATCTGTCTTCCACCTAGACAACAATTGTGCTGGCAGAACCTGTCTGATGTAACTATTTTGGAACTCTGTCATTTATTGAATGACTGAAATTTTCAAGGAACAAGATAGTGTTTTAGTCTGTTCAGGCTGCAATAACAATACGTTAGAATGGGTAACTTATCAAGAATAGAAATTTATATCTTATTGTTCTGGAGGCTGGTAAGTTCAAGATCAAGGTGCCAGTGGTAGCTAGTCAGATCTGCTTCCTCATAAACCTTACCTTTTTGCTGTATCCTGATATGGTGGAAGAGACAAAAAAGTCCTCTCAGGCCTCTTTTATAAGGGCACTAATAAATAAGGGAATTAGAAGCCTTCATGATTTAATCATCTCCTAAAAGTTCCACCTCTTAACACTAGTGCATTAGGTTTCATCATACGAATTTTGGGGGACACAAACATTCAGGTCATAGCAGATGATAATTACAGTTAGTTTTAGTCAATTTCACCAATTAGCACAGTAGCAGCAATTCATAACCAACCCCCATCTCTGGCAGGCAGCCATATGCATATTCTAAGAGCAGCTTGCATGTAGCTAGAGGGAGTCACTGCACTCAAAAAGCACTCAGTTTTCCAAATATTAGAGATCTGATCTCTGATTACTGATTTTTGCTTCTGATCATAATAAGGCAGCCATTACTGTTACATCTCTTCTCATTATTTCAAGCCCATTCCCTTCTGGCTGAAGTGAGTTTCAGAAGATTCAAAGTGCTGGCACCCTCTTGCACTCTTCATTTTTCTCCTTTTCTTATTTGGGGAGCCAGACAGTAAAGACTAGTACATCCAAAAATGTATTAATCCGTTTTCACCACTGCTATGAAGAACTACCTAAGAATGGATAATTTACAACGAAAAGAGGTTTAACTGGATCACAGTTCAGCAGGCCTAACAGGAAGCATGACTGGGAAGCCTCAGGAAACTTACAATCATGGCGGAAGGCAAAAGGGAAGCAAGCACCTTCTTCACATGGTGGCAGGAATGAGAGAGCAAGGGGGTAAGTGCCACACACTTTTAAACCATTAGATCTCTTGAGAACTAATTCACTATCGTGAGAACAATTATAAAAATTTGGCCCCATAATCCAATCACCTTCCACCAGGTCCCTCCCACAGCATGCAGGGAACAGCCCTTTTGGCTGCTTTCACTGGCTGCATTGAATGCCTGTGGCTTTTCCAGGTGCATGGTGCAGACTGTCAATATATCTACCATTTTGGAATCTGGAGGACAATGACACTCTTCACACAGCTTCCTGACACAGTGCCCCAGTGGGGACTCTGTCTGGAGGCTCCAAATCCGCATTTCCCCTCCTCACTGACCTAGCAGAGCTTCTTTATGAGGGCTCCAGCCCTGTAGCAGACTTCTTCTTGGACATCCATGTGTCTGCACCCACAGGCCCAATATGATGTGGAAGCTGCCAAGGCTTGGGGTTTATACCATATGAAGACACAGCCTGAGCTGTACCTTGACACTTTTAGCCATTGCTGCAGCTGGAGTGGCTAGGACACAGGGCACCATGTTCTGAGGCTGCACAGAACAATGGGGCCCTAGACCTGGCCAATGAAACCATTTTTCCCTTCTAGGCCTCTGGACCTGTGATGGGAGGGACTGCAGTGAAGATCTCTGAAATCACCGGGAGACATTTTCCCCATTGTCTTGGCTATTAACATTTGGCTTCTCTTTACTTATGTCAGTTTCTGCAGTCAGCTTGAATTTCTTTCCCAAAAATGGGCTATTGTTTTATACCTTATGGTGAGGCTGCAAATTTTCCCAACTTGTACACTCTATTTTACTTTTAAATATAAGTTTTCTTTGCTTATGCAAATGAGCACAGCATTTTAGGAGCAGCCAGGCCACATCTTGAATGCTTTGCTGCTTAGAAATTTCTTCTGCTAGATGCTGTAAATTATCTCCCTGAAGTTCAAAGTTCCATAGATCCCTAGAGCAGGGGCATAATGCCACTAGCCTCTTTGCTAAAGCATAGCAAGAGTGACCTTTGCTCCAGTTCCCAATAACTTCTTCATCTTCATCTGAGACCACCTCAGCCTGGACTTCATTTTTCATATCATTATCAGCTATTTGCTCACAAACATTCAACAAGTCTCTATGAAGTTCCAAACTTTCCACATCTTCCTGTCTTCTTCTCATACCTCCAAACTATTTCAAACTTTGCCCATTACCCAGTTACAAAGTCACTTTCACATTTTCAGCTATCTTTATGGCAATGACTCACTCCTGGTACCAATTTTTTGTATTAGTCTGTTTTCACACTGCTATAAAGAACTACCTGAGACTGAGTTATTTATAAAGAAAAGTAGTTTAATTGGGTCATAGTTCTACAGGCTTAAAAGGAAGCATAACTGGAAGGCCTCAGGAAACTTACAGTCATGGTGGGAGGCAAAAGGAAAGCAAGCACCTTGTTCATGTGGTGCCAAGAGAGAGAAAGAGAGTCATCAGAGGAGTGCCACACATTTTTAAACTATCAGATATTGAGAGAACCCATTCACTATCATGAGAACAGTATGGGGAAATTTATCACCATTATCCAGTCACCTCCCACCAGTTCCCTCCCCCAACATTGTGAATTACAATTCAACATGAGATTTGGGTGGGGACACAGAGCCAAACCATATCAAAAAGCAACTGCATATATGGGGGAAATTATTAGATAACTGCAACTATTATTTGCAAATCATACATCTGATAGGTAATTAATATCTGGGATACATAGAAAATTCCTGAAACTCAACAGCAATTACAATAAAAACTCATTTCAAAAATAGGAAGAGAACATGAATAGACATTTCTCCAAAAAAGAAACACAAATGGCTAATAAGCTTATGAAAATATGCTTGACATTACTAATCCTTGGGGAAATGCAAAACAAAACACCAATGAAATGCCACTTCATACCCCTTAGGATGGCTACTATCAAAAAAACAAAAAATATCAAGTGTTGGTAAGGATGTGGAGTACTTGAATGCTTGTGTGCCACTGGTGAATGGATAATGTCACAATCCCTATGGAAAAGAGAATGGCTGCTTGTCAAAAAATTAAAAATAAGAATATCATATAATCCAACTTCTGGGTGTAAACTCAAAAGAATTGAAAGCAGAGACTCAAACAGGTATTTGTACATCCATGTTCATAGCAGCATTATTCACAAAAGGTAAAATGTGGATGCAATTTAAGTGTCCATTGACAGATGAATGGATAAGCAGAATGTGTGTGTGTGTGTGTGTGTGTGTGTGTGTGTGTGTGTGTAATGAAAAATTATTCAGCCTTAAAAGGAAGGAAATTTGGACAAATGTTACAACGTAGACAAACCTTGAGAAAATTATCCTATGTGAAATGTCAATCACAAAAGACATTTGTGATTGATTCCACTTGATATATATGATATGTGATTCCACTTAATGTATATATGATTTCACTTAAATGAGGTATTTAGAGTAGTGAAAATCATAGAGAAAGAAGGCAGATGGTGGTTGCTAGGGGATGGTGAGGAGTGGGGTATGGGGAGTTATTTAACACTGTAGAGTGTCAGTTTAACAAAAATTGTTCTGGAAATGGATGGTGGTGTCCTGGAATGTTCTCGAAATAGATGCTTGCAGAACACTACGAATATATTTTATACCACTGAATGATACACTTAAAAATTTTTAAGATGGTATATTTTAAGTGATGAGTATTTTACAATTAAGAAAATGGAAAAAAAAATTATCTAACCCCATAGTGTTGAGAACCAAGTCTTCTTATTGGAAATTGACTGTCACAGAAACAAAAGGAGGAGTCTGAACCATGGGAACTTGAATGAGAAAGTCTTGACTTAGGGTTTATAATTAAAGACAACCTTCCACCAAAACTACAGCTAAGAGGAAAGGCAATACAATTTCAATAGTTTTCAAGGTTTGCAACAGCAGAAATCATATTCCTTGACAGTTCTGAATAGAAGTTAAATCTTGACAATGAAATAAATAAATATAACAATAAAGTGAAATTATATGATCATTTCAGAATAAAAACATAAGGTAGTTCCCTCCTCTGATACTTATATGAATCTCATGTTTACACATATCTTACAGTTTTGTGAGGAGGACTTGGTTTACTGATTGTTTCACTTTAAGTAGTACCTGAAATGCTTTTTTTTTTTTTTTTTTTTTTTTACTACATTGAACCTGTTTTTTATTGAAAAGAAAGAGTGACTGCCTTTTTAGGCTTACTTTAATCAATTTTTAAAAGTTCAAATGTCAAATTATTAGGGTAATTTTTCGAAACTTTTTTCGAATTTACGGTCTTTCAAAATGATTTTGAAAATATAACAGAAGTTTTTTTAAATGGGCTTTAAAAATCTAAACAACTTGCGTTTAGATCCCAGTTCTGCCAATCAATGTGATTGTAAGCAATCAACTTAGGGTCCTTGTGTCTAGTTTTTTAACTTATAAAATGGATATATTTAGTAATATTCTATAAAATTGTTTTAAAGATTAAATGAGATATTGTCTATGAAGTGTTTAAAATAATGTCGGATACAATAAGATAAAATTCTTGAATCTTGTGTAAATGTTTATTAATTAAAATAAACATATTTCAGCTACTGGCAGGGTGCACAAACAGAGCACTGGGTATTTAATAAATTCTACTGAGTGAATATTAAGAAAACACATGCATTGGCTAGTAAGTGAAGTGTTATACAAAGTGATGTGTCGATCATCTTCCGCCTTCTCCAAGTAAGGTTATAGCTCCCTTCTCAAAAATTCCTCAGCATTACATTTATGCTTTTATCGTATAAGTTTTTTTCTTGTTTTTGAGATGGAGTCTCGCTCTGTTGCCCAGGCCGGAGTGCAGTGGTGTAATCTTGGCTCACTGCAACCTCTGCCTCACAGGTTCAAGTGATTCTCCTGCCTCAGCCTCCAGAATAACTGGGACTACAGGTGCACACAATGATGCCCAGTTAATTTTTGTATTTTTAGTAGAACAGGGTTTCACTATGTTAGCCAGGCTGGCCTCGAACTCCTGACCTCAGGTAATCTGCCACCTTGGCCTCCCAAAATGCTGGGATTACAGACATGAGCCACCATGCCTGGCCTATTATATTTTAACCATAGAGTTCTCTATGGCCACAATTGTCTCTTGTTCAGATCTGTAACCTTGGACCCTGGCATGGTTTCTGAGGCTTAAGAAGTTCTCAATAAGTATTCTTTGAATAACTGAATTTCAATTACTTAAATGAAAGATAAGACTCACTTGTAGCAGAACATTTGTCAGAATAATCACCCAGCCAAACTAACTGTTCCTGGGAAAGGAGAGACAGCCCTGAAGAATGCTAACATGGATAAATTTAAAGTAAGAAAGGTTCATAATTTGTGGCTCAATTATGCATTAAACAGTCAATTAATAAGTACCTTCTGTGTGGAAGGCACTGTACAAGATACACAAATAAAAGAAAATAACATTTCACTGCCCTAGAAGAGCTTATATTTGAGTAGAGAAACCAACACTTTTACATAAGTCACTCAAAGTAAGATATGACAAATTCTGTATAATAGTTTATTTTTTAAAAAAGAAAAAGAAAGAAAGAAAAGGAAAGAAAGAAAGAAAAATTAAAAGGAAGGAAGGAAGGAAGGAAGGAAGGAAGGAAGGAAGGAAGGAAGGAAGGAAGGAAGGAAGGAAGGAAAAGACAGAAAGAGGAAAAGAAGGGCCGGGCACAGTGGCTCATGCCTATAGTCTCAGCACATTTGGCGGCCGAGGGAGGAAGATTGCTTGAGTCAGGAGTTCAAGAGAAGCCTGGGCAACATTGGAAAACCTGGCTCTACTAAAAAAAATGGGGGCTGGAGAGATTTCCATCTAGTTTGATAAGGATGTGCATTCTAAGACAAAGGTGGATGTTACAGGTAAGAGTTCAGTGAGGAGGGCATGGATAAGGAAGAAGAAGGAGAAAGGACATGTTAAAAAAGAAGCAGAGCAAAACTACAGATAGAAGAGAATGCAGGATGTTTTTAGAAAAGTGCCAGCTTCTCAATTGTGTTTGTAATGTTTGTTGAATGAATGATGTAGAAAGCCAGGATAGTGGTGTACTGCCAAGAACTCTGAATGGCAGCCTGGACTTTGTTGAGTTTAGGAAGATTTAGAAAAATTAATGTGGTATAGTTAAAATGAAGAATGGTTTGACAGCAGGAAGGAATAATGTAGTATAGTTAGAATGTGCAGAATGGTTTGAGAGCAGGAAGGAATCTAGTTTGAAAACTCAAGTTGAGATAATTAGTGCCAGAGCAAGGAATTGAAAGGAAGAGAAAAATCCAATGAGAATAATCTATGAGGTCAAATTGCTAATGCTTGAGACTGACTGAATATGAGAGATCAGTGAAGAAGAGGCAAAAATGACTTTTCATCATTAGACAGTCAACCTTGGTCAGCAGACGAGAAATCCTTTCCCTGTGACCCATGTATTATCAGACATCTCTGATTTCCTGGAATTTTTGCTGAAATTTCGGAATCTCTTAATGATAAATTTTTAAACCACAATTTTTACTATTTTGCTTATGTAGTAGTATCTGTATGACAGTTTTTGGAGAGAAGAAGATTCTTTTCCAACTCCTGATATGAATCAGACCTAGTGTTACCACATTTGACTAATGATTGGTCTCTGAGATATCTATTATCTGAATACAATTTGTTGCCAATTTTTTGTGCTAGGTGGTAGTGAATAGCTGGATTCATGTTTTTCTTATAAGCAGGAAAACTTCTTGGTGAACTCATAAAAGGTAAGATGGGCCATCCCACAGTACTGATCCCAAGTTTCCAGGGTTTAATCCGTGTGCTCACTGCTCACTGCAGCCACTGGGAGTGGATTCCAATGCATGGCAATTGAGGGGAGTACATAGCTAATTCACATCACCTAAAGCCACATCTCTGGGCCAGATTTCTCTCTTTAACTCTTCTCTACAAAATCCAAATATGCATGTAGAAATCTTCACCTAGATGTCCCATTGGCACCTCAAATTCAACATAGCCAGAACAGAGTTCATTATCCTTCACCTAAAACCTACTTCTTTTCCTGTATCTCTTGACACTTGGGTCTGAGTCATATTGTTCCCTCTCTTCCTCTCGTTTTCTATGTCTAGTCCATTAGGAAGCCACTGCTTGGCAAAATTTGTGACAGGATCCTCCTCTTCAGTTTAATTTTCTCACCTTTTGCTTCGGTCCTATTTTGTCATTGTTGATAATGTCTGCAATCATCACTTGCCTAGGGTTTCTGCAACAGCTACAAACAAGCCTCATGTCCTCAGACTCAGCCCCCTCAAATCTACTTGCTATATTACAACTAGAGTTATTTCTCTACAATGGAAATTTGAGAATTTATTATCTTACTTGAAACTCATCAATGGTTTCTAATTTCAAAATAAAGTCTAAACTCTTAACTCTAGTCCCCTGCGACAGGATGTATTATGTTACACAATGGCTGGCTACTCTTTTATCTAAATCTTCCAACATAATGAAAGCTTCTAAACGGTTTTGGAATGAATAAATAAATAGCATATTGTATACTTTCATGACATTCAATTCACACACAAGAACATCATCAAATAAATACAGTTTCTATTCTACAAAGGAAAAGAGTAAGACTCAGAGAGGATATTTGACTTGTTCAAGTAAGAGAGACAGTACTAACAGAAACTGGATTGAAAAGCAGATCTATCTAACCCCAAAACACTACAGCTCAATGCCCTTTCATATGGCCATAGGTTTGTACCCATTTTCTGATTTTTTAGTAGGCCTAGGTGAGCCTATGATATACCTCTCATTGCTATTGTATATGTGCATATGTGTGTGTGTCATCAGATTACAAGCTATTCAAAAGCCGTATTCACTTTCACAGCCTCAGTGCCTAGCATAAAACCTTTTAGACATGCCTTTAGTGTGTTCTCAACGATTATTTACTGAATTAAATAAAATAGTGCAGTGGTGAAAATGATTTTGTTATTTAAGAAATAATGAAACTTTAGTTATAAACATAAAGAAATTTTGAAGTACCATTTAAGTAGCACTATATATGAGATATATAGCATATAAAGAAAAAATATTTGCTATATGCATTTACCATTTGTAGCTCATGAATTTTAACTACTAAAGGAGACAATATATGTCTAAAAGCTTGGTGTTAGTAATAGCTCAGTGTTCTCAGGGTGAAATTTTCCAGTTAGATTATTAATAGGATTTCATTTTCCATTAGATTCAGATCGTCCTTGGCCAATGTTATTATTCAGTCTTTCATCTTGAAGTCTCTATATAGAAAAATTTATTTGGAATCATAACTCCTACCAATAATGAAAGCTTCCAGGGTGGGGGAAGTTAGTAAATTGTTAGGGAAGTGATCTCCTAGGAGCCCTCCAGCTTTTGCTGACGTGATCTTAACTCTGTATTGATCAGCTCTTACTATTGAAATGAGTTCCAGAAGTCACACTTCCATGATAAAATTTGAAAGAGTAAGAGAACAAGATGGAGTTGTCTTTGTAGAAATGAAATCACTGAAAAAAGGTTGGGAAAATTGGAGGTGTGTAGCCTGGTGAGATGTTTCAGGAGAGGTTCATTTCTGCATTCAAATGTATGTATGGTGTTTGTAAGACACACATATAGAATCGCTTACTCCATGCCCTTTTTCTAGAAAATGGTCTTCTTTGTCCCCTTCTCCCACATGGTGGCAGCAGGAATGTTCATGTTCCTACATGACAGAGCCCACAAGCACAGTAGATTTGTTCAGCAGTAGAGCTTCTTCCAACCAGAGCAATCACTGTCTTTTCCAGGAATTATGGAACATAAAATAAAGGGAAAAGAGGGATAGAAGTCCTCTGGATGGCAGAATCAGAAACGTAAAACTTGGGGGCTATAAGTGACCATGCTTTCTGCCCCATGAACTCAAGAAGAGAGGCAATGAGGAGAGAGGCAGAGAGTCGGAGAGCAGAGATAAGCAGAAGCCAGGTTAAATCAACAATGAGGAACATGGAAAGAATCTTGATATTTTTGACTCCCTGATTCCAGGTCATTCCTAAGACCTAAGGGCATTTCTCTCCTTGGGTCTCTCCTAGAAGACAACTTGGCATTCTTATAATTAAATTCCCCTTTTTGCTGAGGCTAATTAAGGTAAAGTTTTGGTTACCTATGAATGAAAAAGCCCATATGAATGCAGTTGCTACACAGAAAAGAAACAGGAAACATTTCTTGTTTTCAAAGAAGGGAAACAAAGAAAATGTTATAGAAAGTTATACAAAGGTAAATCAGTGCAATATATGGAAACGCTGTATAATAGGGAAATCCATAAATGTTTTGCTGTATGTGCTCCCTGTCCCTGGAAATACTAGAGGAGAGGTAGAATCGGATAGACATGCAGTGAAGATTTCTTGTTCCTAGGAATTTCAGTGAGAAAACCTGTCAGGCTCCATCCAACTGTGATATTCCGTGAGGTCATCTAAGGATAAATTGTCAATCACCTGCAGTTTCCCTGGTGCCTACCTCAAATATGAAACTGTGTTCTATCATCTGCCACTACTGCAGTGTCTCCACCCTCACCTCTCGTAGTTGAGCTCTACCTCATCACCATTTTAAAACTTTAGTGATGAGAGTCAAAGGATGAGAAAAAAATTTTTTTTAATGTGATGATTGGTGAAATGGAATATAGCAACTATAAATGATAAGATGGTGATGAAAACTAGAAAGGAATTGCTAACCTGTTACTGGCAGACTAGTCTTGCAGGGGCAGTACAAGAGTTAGATAAGAAAGGGACTAGGATATGAATGAAAAGTGTGGGGTGGGGGCCAGGTGCAGTGGCTCACACCTGTAATCCCAGCACTTTGGGAGGCCGAGGCGGGCGGATCATGATGTCAAGAGATCGAGATCATCCTGGCCAACATGGTAAAACTCCATCTCTACTAAAAATACAAAAATTAGCTGGGCATGGTGGCATGCGCCTGTAGTCCCACTACTTGGGAAGCTGAGGCAGGAGAATCACTTGAACCCGGGAGGGAGAGATTGCAGTGAGCCGAGATCACGCCATTACACTCCACTCTGGCGACACAGTGAGACTCCATCTCAAAAACAAGAGACAAGTATGGGAGAGGCAGGAACTGAAGATGGCTGGGAAGCTCCTCCAGCTTCATGACAGGATATCAAATATTCCCAGCATCTGGATAGTGCCTGGCACATAGAAGGAGCTCAGTGAAGTCATTAACGAGATGGATGGATTGGATGGATGGATAGATGGATCCATGAATGAAAAGATAATGCAATAAAAAAACTCATCCAAGAAAGTATGAGAGGAGCCTAAGTAAAGAAATTAGATGAATTTACAGAGCTCAGTTTAAAAACCATCTCTTTAAGGCTAGATTATGTGCACTGGATCTAATTTGCTATTTCAAGGCTCCATTCACTTGGTTTCAGAAGTAATTTTAAGTCTGACCACTAACATAGAGTCCTTATTGCCTTTCCAGACATTGGGTATATAAACAAAGGGATCCCCACCATAGCCACAAACAGAGATTCTTCATCACCGCAGCTCAGACTCACTCCCTGAGAGCGTAAGACTTGAGCTAACCAATGTTACTTCTCTGTCCTTCAACCTGAAGCAGATTTTAAGTGGGAGAGGAATCTCTGAACTAAACAAGAGCTTTGAAAACAATTTTGATGGTTGGAAATAAATTAAGGTGCTTAAAATGCCCATTAAAGTCAGTGAAGAGCTTGAGTCATGCTGGCAACAATATAGAAATCAGACACTTTCAAATCTGAAAACCCTTGAGTTACGTAAGTGACCTGAGAGTGCTGGGAAGAGAAGTCTTAAAGTGCCTTGTTCAAATTCCTAACCAGAGCTCAGGTGCTATGAGGATTGGAGAATAACAAGCTGCTCCTTTCTCCAGCACCCTTTCTACTCTTCACACGTTCAAGCTGTTTAAGGGATTTATTTCTTTTCCCTTTCTACTTTCAAACCCTTGTCTTTCAACTGTCTCCTTTCTTGCTTGGAAGTTTTGGTGCCCTGAATTCGATTTAACCACATGCATCAAACACTGAAGGCCGAGGGCAGAATAATTCCGTTAACCATGGACAGCAGCATACTAATCAAATGCTCTTGAGTGGCCAAACTTTCCACATGCTGACTTAGCTTCCTATTCATTTACTCCTTGATTTCTTCTGATAATTAATCCACTTGCATGATTAAAAACATCATGCTAAGTCTTAGGCCAGGCAGGCAAAATATTAGCTTCAGCATTGATGGGGAGCAAAAGGGAAGGTGTTATGGGGGCCAAGGATTTGGGGAGCTAAAAGTTCACTGAAAAATCACTGAGGTGAAGCGGATTAATTAATAGGAGAAAAGGTATGCAAACTTATTTAGCATGCATACACAGGAGCCTTCAGAATGAAGACCCATCTTCCCAGTGAGGTACAAAAGCTTATATACCATCTTCAGTTTACAGGAGTGTGGGTTTGGGTCCTGGTTAAACGGGTATGGTAAGGGGAAGGAGAAGAATTCTGCTGAGAGGCAATATATGATTACTAGGCAGAATGATTGGATCATGGAACAGAAATTAACTTGTAAATAGCTCTCTGGAATTTAAATGATCCTTGGAGACAGTCATTATCTTGAAAAAGGGTCTGTTCAGCTGTGGTTACATTTCTGATCTGAAATCTTTCCTGTAATTGATAATGAGATAACAAGGAAGGGAACAGGAACAATTGTTCTCCTTGGTGGGTCAGTCCTATCTTTACGTAGACTGAAGGAAAGTTTCTTCCAGGGCTTGCTGATCTCTAAGGGTTGTTAATTCACAATATTCATGATGCCAAGTAACCATATTTGGGGGTAAAATATTTAGATTTTTTTCAGTGTTTTATTTTTTCTTTTGTTGAATCCAGTTTATAAGAGGAGCAACATACAGAAGACATTTTAAAAGGAGCCCATATCTTTCAGTTTTACACCTGGTGCTAGTAAAAGACTGACTCATATACTCTAGAAGAAAGAATGATCCATTACAGTGTTACCAGCATAGCACATGCTTGTGCCACCTATGTGGACCAGCATGTTCACCTAAAGATTGAAATTTTTAAAAAGTTCCTAATGTGGCTATGTGAGTGTCCTGTTCTAGTTCCACATTAGTCCTGATCATGATTTTTATACCTAATACCACATCATTTTTATCCCATCCACTTCACCTTGTATTTATTAATTTATAGCCAATTTGCTTTCAAAATTAATATGAAATCATTTTTAAACATGGATTTTTAAGATTATTATTCAACAGGTGAAAGTCCCTAGCTATTGACACCTTAATTCGGAAATCTCAGTAGCTTCACATAGTCAAATTTATTTCCAGCTCAGGTCCAGTTGGTGGCAGTGATAGAAGGCAAGATGTGCTCACATCCATACAGTCGTTCAGGGACTCAGGCTCCCTCCGACTTGTTGTTCTACTCTCCCTTGATACATTGGGGTCCTCTACTGTATCCTGGCATCCAACACATGGAGGAAGAGAGAAGGAGATAATGAATATTGCCCAGGAGGCCTTCATAGGCCAGTCCTGGAGGTAGTATCCTCACTTCCGCCCACAAGCCATTCCCCATAGCTCATTCAGGTGGGCTCACTTGTTACAATGAAGGCTGGGATGTGTGTAGTAGCTGTGTGCTCAGGAAGAAAGAAAAATGAAATTGGAAAAAAAAAAAAAACTAGCCAGCCTCTGCCATAATCTAGTTAATATTCAATATTTTTGAATACATACTCTCTACCACTGTGCCAAGCACCTGAAATTTATTACTTAAGTAATTCTTTAAAAAAAACCCTAAAAGCTAGGTGTCATTATTATTATTACTATCTCATAAATGAGGATTCTGAGGCTGAGGATAATTTAACCGAAGTCATACTGTGATCCATGGCACACAATGGGGCTGGAGCCCAGGCAGCGTTCCTGGAGTAGTGTTCTGCAGACACTGTCAAGACAACCAGTGTCTTCAGCCACATGTCCTCTGTCTTCTTCTACAGGGTTCCACACTTCAGCCCCAGGACCCTGGTGTCATTTGCTTCCTAAGCCACCTTTTCCCACCTGATTTTGCCATGTCAACTGAATTGACTAGTTATTGTTTCACTTCAATACTTAAAATGTAATAACAGGTTTTTAGTATGAGCAGCTCCCTTCCCAATCTGCTTAGACTAGATCCTAAGCTCAGGTGATCCAGCTCTGCCTAATGGGGCAGGTGTGATATATATATAGCCTGTGAATTCATTTGGGGAGAAAATAGCTCCTGGGCAGTTAGGCACTACAGATATCATCCTCCATGGGCACATCCTATTTCCTACCTCCATGTCTTTCTGCCGAGAACATTGTAACTGCCGAAAAGGTTCTCTTTACCTGCTGCCTAGACAGAGCTGATTTATAAGACAGGGGAATTGCAATAGAGAAAGAGTTGATATAGGAGTTAAAAAGGAATTGTTTAGGCAGATAGTGAGGGTAAGGAAGTCCTAAGTAAGATTTTTCTTTTAATAAAAAGCAGCCTCAAAATCATTTTCTTTTCTAACAAAGAGCAGCCTGTAATATCGAGCTGCAGACATAGACAAGCAAACTGGAAACTTGCACAGGTGAATGCTGGCAGCTGTGCCAATAAGAAAAGGCTACCTGAGGGATAGGCATGTCCAACATGGTGGCTTCATCTTCCCTTTTTCTTGCCAACCAGTGTGCAGTAGGGAGCAGATAACATGCTGCCGGCCAGGAAAAGACCCCATTTGCATTGTAAGATTAGGGTGCGGCAGCCAGCTTCCCTGCATGCTATGTAAATATCACACCTGGTCCCACCAATATTTGGGCCCTATGTAAATCAGACACTGCCTCCTCAAGCCTGTCTATAAAATGCTGTGTATTCTACCACCAGCTGGAAGACTCACTTGGGTGACCCCCTCTCTCTCTGCAGGAGAGAGAATTATTCTCTTTCCTCTTTCTTTCACCCGTTAAGCCTCTGCCCTTAACCTCACTCCAAGTGTGTCTGTGTCCTTGATTTCTTGGCATGAAGTAACGAACCTCAGATATTACCCCAGACAATGACATTGCTTCACAGTTTAATTCATGCAGAGCTGGCTGTGCAGAAGACTGAAGTTTTATTATTACTCAAAGTAGTCTCCCTGAGAATTCAGGAATAGGGAGTTTTTAAGGATAATTTGGTAGGTAGGGAGGTGGGAAGTAGGGAATGCTGATTGCTCAGGTCAAAGAAGAAATTATAGGAGTTCATGTGGGTTTTCCTTGATGTCTTCTGTTCATGGGTAGGACTGCATAACTTGTTGAGCAAGTTACTGGTCTGGGTGGCATCAGCTGGTGTATGAGAATGCAAGATCTGCATAACATCTCTGTTAGGCATGTTCTGAATGAAGAGACCACCTAAACAGGCTTTGTGTGAGCAACATGGCTGTTTCTTCACCCGAGTGCAAGTGGGCTGAGTCCAAAAAGAGAGTCAGCAGAGGGCAGTGGGATAGGAGTTGTTTTATAGGTTTGGGGTAGGCAGTGGAAAGTTACAGAAGTTACAGTTTAGGGCAGTTTTTGCAAGCCGGGGGGGGTGGGATGATGCAGGGGTGGGGGTGTCACAAGGCCCAAGGTCCAGTGTCACAAGGTTGGCTTATCAGTTAAGGCAGGAACGGTTGAGGCAGGAACAATGGCAGAGCTAGCCATTCTTCTTCTTTTCTGGAGATGTATGTGCTGGTCACAGGGGTCGCCATGGCTTGACCATGGTGTGGCCCACAGTGCAGCCAGTTCAAAGAAATTTGCAATCTCAAGCACTAATCTTAGATTTTACAACAGTAATCCCAGGAGCAATTTGGGAAGGTTCAGAATCTTGCACCTTCTGGCTGCATGACCCCTCAGACATAATTTCTAATGTTGTAGCTAATTTATTAGCCCTAAAAGGCAGAGTGGTCCCTGGGAAAGAAGGGGCTTTGTTTTGGAAAAGGGCTATTATCATCTTTGTTTCAAAGTTAAACTATCAACTAAATTTTTCCCAAAGTTAGTTCACCTGTGCCCAGGAATGAGCAAGGACAGCCTGGAGGTTAGAAGCAAGATGCAGCTGGCTAGGGCAGATCTCTTCAACTGTCATAATTTTCTCAGTGTTATAATTTTTGCAAAGGTAGTTTCAATATGTCCTTTCTCTGCATGAGGCTGTCAGAGATCAAAGTCCTTCCTCTATTCTCTTTATTCTCTCTCTCTTTCTCTATCTCTCTGTCTCTCTCACACACACATGCACACACACACTGAAAACCACAAACAAAAACAAACGAAAATTCCATCTGGGACTGGAGAGAAAGCTGCATTATTTTTTTCATCTTTCAGGTTTCCAAACCAAATACATATGGATGACATAGGTGCAACTATGAAAAGTAATAGAAAAGGTGATAGAACAATATTAATTCTAACTGCTAGGACTTAGGTGTTCTGGAATGGTTCTTAAAATATTGCAAATGGTGTGGAACCAATGCTGAACAACAGACATTAGAGACAAAAGGAAAAAAGTGTTTGCAGCTTTTGAACTAATTCCCTGACTCCCAACCTCCTCCAAATAAAAACTATGGAGCCTCAGGCCATGAGATTTCAAACCAGTTAAGTGAGCCTGGAGGATCCTCCTAGGAGCTCTGAAATTCACTGCAGGCTCAAGAGAGCCCCTTAATGGATTCAGTTTTTGGACTCAAATGCAAAAGGTGAACTCAAATGGGGTTCTCTAGACCTTAAGCTGTTAAACAGGCAAGAACAAAAGCTCACCAAGAGCCTCTTTCAAACTGCTCTCAGCTGCAAAACATTTTCCCAAACAGACCTGCTTTTGGAGTATTAGACAAGGCTTCTCTGTTAAAAATTGAGGCAAGACTTTTTAGAAGCCTCACGTTGTTATGAAAAAGCACAAGTCTCAAACAGTAAAATTTTTGTGATTCTCTTTATACCTTTAAAGGGAAAATGCTCTGGGTTACTAAAGCATAATTTTAGATGGTTGTATTTCAGAAGGAAACCATCATAACTGCTTTAAGTAGACAACACTGTAATAAGGGCAGCTGATAACAACTCACTGAAGGGAGGAAAAGACAGAAAAGGCAAACTTTCGGCAAACTATTAATAGTACTTCAGTAGAAATAATCATCCTGTGAGCCTAAATTACTGCTGCAGAAACACTGAAGAGATTTTTTAAGTGAGGTCAAAGCCATTCTAACAGGTCTCTGATTTGTATTCAGGGTCCCAGGAGTTGCTGATTGGGTTCCACTCTGCCAAAGCAAGCTCATATTAGATCACCTTGGGGACAGGAGGTGCAGCAGATAAGGACTCTGAGTACGAATCTGCTGTGTCATTCATGAGCTGAATGAGCTTTGGCCAGTCACTTTACCTCATCTGCCTGCATTTGTAAAAGGAGATATAATATTGCCTACAGCACGAGTCATTCTTGGCAAGACAGATATTTATATGTCCCACGTGTGCTCCACTCCTTAACAGATGAAATTTAGCAGCGAAGTCTTAAAGAAAAGTGGCATGAAACTGCTCTGGTTAGACTAAAACACAGCCAGCCCCGAGTCCTAGGATGCAAACAAAGAAAAGAGATTGGGGGACATCCAGACACTCTTGAAAACTGCTATTTGGCATGGATTAAAAGGCAACTTTTAAAGTTAATGATTTAGGTCTCATTTATGTCTGCATTTCCAGTGCCCAGAATATGGTAGAAATCTTGCATTAATGCATGGAGAATGCATGCATACGTGAGTGAATGAATGAGCATCATCATCTTCTAAATCTTTGGCCCAATTTTGCTTGGTTTGCAGTGGGCCTTTCTCTGGCCAGTCTGCTGGTGGACAAGACCGAGAATGTCCATCTGCTGTGGTTAAGGTTCAGCAAGACCAGTTGGAATGGCCAGAATACATTGGGCGTCTTCAATCTGCTTCATAAATTCTCCAGAATTCAAAAAGAAAAATGTCTGGCTATTTGAAGAAAGTATTGCCTGATAAACACTCAATAATTTTTTGAAAAATAAATAAAAAGATAACCAAACCTGTTTAATTAGTACCTGTGTGTGCAGCCTTCCCTCCCCAGCCTCCTTTGCCCCGGGCAACATGAGGACACATCTCTCATTATAGTCTGGAGCTGAGGGATCTGCTGAGTTGAGCTGAAAACAGGCTGCTTTTGTGGTGGCCCCTCCTCTGCAGCCACATGCCAAGAGAGATTCGCTGCAAAAGCAGGAGAGCTGCAATGCAGTATTTTCCTCTGGAACTTTGAAGCTATATTAAAGATTTCAGACATCCAGTGAAAGCCTATTTGTTTTCAGTGTTCAAATGCAACAACTTAAATGGCAGCTGTTAAAGGAGGTAGATGAATTATAGTTAGCTCAGCAGCACTTTTTTGAGCTGGCCGATCATAATGGTATTTTTCTGAACTAAATTATTTTAGGACCCTTTAAAAATCATGCAGCTCTTCCCCAGAAAGGGCCTGCTGCTAATAAGTGTAGCCCTTTAGTACCATTGTGGGGAGTACAGCTGGAGAGAACTGAGCTGTCTGCTGAAAACAATCAGCCCTGAACCTTCCAGACCCGGGGAAAGAAAACTGAAAAAGGACCAGCAGGGAACTCATAACAAAACAAAGGAAAATTTCAAGCTACCTCTCCTTTTTAAAGGTCATTTGTCTTACTCTTACTGATGGTAATCACAGGGATTCAGATTTCTCACTGGAGACTTGTATTCTTCAGCGCAATATTACTCCGGCATCCTCTCCTGTTTCTGCACATTGTGTATCAGGGTATGAATTACTGTCTAACACATTGGCACATTCTTTTTCTTTCCCTGTCTTGCCTGCACTTTCACATACATGCTGCTAAAAAAAATTTTCTGGTTTCAATATAATAAAAATCTGTCAACACCAACTAGTAGAATACATCTCAGTTGCCAATTCTGAAGTCCGACTTAATTCTCAGAAATCAGAAGAGATTTAAGACTAAGAAGAGTATCTGCAGTATTGGAACTAAACGTCCTGGGTGAAGTGTGAGAATGCTAGAGAAAGAAAATGCAGCATTCCTTATCCACTCATTTTCATTTAGTAGATTTTTATGGTGTGGTATGGAAAGTGGAATTTGGTGCTGCACTTTCGGAGGTTGATATTCACAACCAAGGTAAGAGCCCATTAATCCTCCTAACCCTTCTACAAGATGAAGAGCCAGCAATACAAACTCGGCTTTATAAATATGGAAATGGAACACTAACCGGTTAAGAAATGTGGCCAAACTGCTTGTCATATTAATGCAGAAAACAATACTCTCTCTCTCTCTTTCTGTGTGTGTGTGTGTGTGTGTGTGTGTGTGTGTGTGTGTGTGATGTTTGGATTTAGGTCTACTGTTCTATTATTTTGCTTTTTGTCTTCAATGATTTTTGTTTCTCTTTTCATCCTTCCTTGCCCTTTTAAATTTATTCGGACACGTTTTAGTAGTCTGTTTTAATTCATTACATTTTTGGATTTATCCCTTTGTATTTTGTATATTTACATAGATATGTCTGTGTGTATACATAAACATAAACTTTTTATAAGACTTTCCCCAGTATCTGCCCACTTCCAGTAATTCATACAATCTTTTTAGAGTGAGAATGAGTTAAAATGTCTGCCAGATAGTCAAACCTTTATTTTCTTCCTTTCCAGCTAACCTCATTCCCCTCTCTGTCATCTCATAACTGGTTAAAAACCCCTGGATGGCTCATGATCAAACCATTAAGCCAGGTCTATGAAATTGCCACTTGGTTAGCTAACATTATCCTGCACTCAGAGGTGAGAATGTTGAATCTTTAATTGACCTGAACCTTTTCTGCAAGCAGCAAGACTCTTTCATTCCTGAACATTAGATCCCAATTCCTCTTCCCATAACTAATATCTTAAGAGGGAATTTTCACAAAAACCGAACACTTCTTCAATAGGCTTTCTGCTCCTCTTCTTGTGAAATTGCTTCTGCCATGGAATTTTCTGAATATCCTTCTCATTTACCCTACCTGAATTAATTCATCAGTATTCTATAAGAGCAGCCATATATGGGTATGAAAGAGAGTTTATACAGACCTTCACCCAGGACACCCCTGAAATGTGGCCATTGTTTAAACTCACTAGCCTATCATAATATTGACAAGTTTATAAAGATTTTTATGAGCAAGGTAATGACCATCTGAAATAATTACCTTGACTTCTCCCCATCCTTCAATTCTTTTAGCCTACTATTATTATGAGGCAAAAGCTATGAAATATCTTATCCTGAAAGGCACATAAATCATCAGTAGAGAGATCATAGCAGAGTTCTGACTGAAGCAGCACCGCCATCTATGTGCAGTGGAGATATATCCCATGGGGGCATCATGAAGACACTCCCTCTCTGCTGGTCACATGGACAGAACCTGTGCCTTTGCTGCACCATGTATTTGACTGCCTCTAGCAGCCTCACATGGCGTGATGCCCACCATTCCATCATCTCTGCTGATTTCGTGCTGTGCTCCACAGCACAAGTACCTGTGGTTGGAAGGTGTCTGCCTGCTAGATGCAGTCCTCATTGTGCATAATAATTACTCAATGAAGTCAGATTGCTGGCCCCAGCCATTCTCTTTCAAATACTTTCTGTGTGTCCCACAATAAATAAGAACGACACCAACCACATATTCTGATTTTCCATCAGGGTCTAGGTTTAAGTTGCCTGTTACCAGCAGTACCTTTGCACTTGTTAAAAGGCATATTCTGGCATTTGCACTGCAGGTTCAATGTTGTGACTAACTCATGTTTGTGCTCTTAACCTTAAACTGATTTATCACTCCCTACATCCTGCCAGCTACTTTGGCTAAAAAGGCATGTGCATCTCAGGTTGAAGGAAGACAGGCCATCTAAGGTATACCAGATTATTGCCAAAAAAGGATCCAAATGAGCTGAATGAAAGCAAGACTATGGAAGGCAAACTATGAGGCATTTTCTCTGATGCAGAGCACTTCGAAAGGCTAAGCATTTGTGAAATATGGAGCAGAGCCTGTTCAGAGCCCACAGCGTTCTTCAGCCAACATGGAGAATTGACCTCCTTACCATGGCTCACCTTTGGGAAAGGAAAGTTAGGCCCGAAACATTCACCCCACAGCCATGGGGTCCTCTCGGTAACTAGGGAGAGTGCCCAAGTGCCCTTAGTCTGGTTGGAGGGAGAGAAGAGAGCCAGAGGGCAGGCCCACACAACCTCATCAATGATATCCAGAGGCCCGGCTGGGAGGTCTTCAGGGAGGTGGCAGGTGGAAGCTAGTGCAGAAAGAGTGGCCTGAAACATGGTCAGATGTGTAATACGGCTGAGAATGTGTTGAGTATATTATCCAAAGGCTAAATAAGCTTACTGACCTTTTGTGGTTAAGGAAAAGGAAAACTAGTGATTTTCCAGCCTTGTAAACTCTGCCAGGAACTTTTCCATCTCAAATTTATGGATGATTCTTAATCCTCCCTCAACCTTCAGGTTGATTCAAAAGTTATTTTTTTAATGTTCCAAGAAATGATAGTAGCTCTCCCTCCTATAGCAAAATATTTCCACTAAGCTGTGAATTGCTCTCCTCAGCCTGCTCCCTCACCCTTGGAGATAAGCCAAAGCTCTTTACTTCAAGGTTCAGACAATGCTTGCTGCCAGATGAGGAAAAGAAATGAAATGAACTTGAAAGAAAGAAAAAAAGAAGCAGATAATTTTATTGGCATTGTAAAATTTTCAAACATTACATCTTGTACTTTGCAATAAATGGTTTTGGGGTCCCATATAAACACATTTATTCCTCCTGGGAAAATGGATGTAACTTCCAATCTCTGCCTTAACACTCCTCTGAATCAGCAGAGATGTAGGATTGATGAGTTTCCCATTTTTGTTGTTGCTATATTTGTTTTTGAAACAGAGTCTCAATATGTTACCCAGGGCTGGAGTGCAATGGCGTAATCACGGCTCACTACAGCCTCCATCTCCCAGACTCAAGCATTACTCTCGCTTAAGCCTCCTGAGTAACTGGGATTACAGGCATGTACCACCATACCCAGTTAATTTTTAAAGTTTTTGTAGAGCTGGGTTCTCACTGGGTTGCCGAGGCTGGTCTCAAACTCCTAGACTCAAGTAATCCTCGAAACTTGGCCTCCCAAAGTGCTGAAATTACAGACATGAGCCACCACACACAGCTGAAATTCCCATTCATTTTCCTAAATTTTCTGTGCCTATAACTGTTGCTTTGAAGAAGAACTAGAAGAGAAGACAGAATTAAAAAAAAAAAAAATGAATTCAGAAGAAAATGAGAGATAATACAGGAAGGGAGGAGAATTAGAGAAGAACAATTAAAAAGAGAAAAGAAGAAAATGGATACATAGATTACAGTTTTTCCATTGAGGTGTTGGCAAGAAAACCAGAGTTTTATGTCCTGAACATGAGGTTCTACTTTTCCAAGATAATTAAGGATTGTTCTCAAATTAATTTTATAATACCACTGTTTGAGATTTTCTAAGATAAGAAAAGCTGTAGAATTGAAGGACATAGAAAAGATCTGAGCTCGGCTGGGCTCTATAGCTCATGCCTGTAATCCCAACACTTTGGGAGGCCGATGCTATTAGATCACCAGAGGTCAGGAGTTCAAGAGCAACCTGGCCAACATGGTGAAATCGCGTCTCTACTAAAACCACAAAAATTAGCCAGGCATGGTGGCAGGCACCTATAATCTCAGCTACTCAGGAGGCCAAGGCAGGATAATTGCTTGAACCTGGAAGGCTAAGGTTGCAGTGAGCTGAGATCATGCCATTGCACTCCAGTCTGGTGACAAGAGCAAAACTCCATCTCAATTTAAAAAAAAAAGAATGAATAAATAAATAAATACATGATCTGAGCTCAGAAAGAACTGAGTTCCCAAATGCTAGGGACAGGATCTCCCAAGAAGGACTCTGCTCTATGTACACAGCACTTTTAGGGCTTATAAGACCTCTAAGAAGGATCATTGCTAGGGTACCTGAGGAGTTTAGGCAGTAAGTACTACCTGGGAGCCTTGATAGAGATTTCATGACTGCGCAAAAGGAAAATATAAGTATGGGCCTTCAATGACAAGCAGACATTGTCAGAGACAAATGCCAATAGCCACCAAAAAATCTAAAACTGAAACTAGACCCCTTCCCAATTGTTCTAGAGCAATGGTTCTCAACCAGGAGCAACTACCCCTCAATGGGATATTTGGCAATGACTAGAGATGATATTTATTCTTCCAGGTAGAGGAGAAAGGCTCTGCATTTCCCATGTGAGCACCCAGATGATGCTTCTGGCATCTTGTGAGCAGAGGCTAGAATGCTGCTAAATACCCTCCGATGCACAGGACAGCTCCTCACAGCAAAGAATTATCTGGTCTAAAATGTCAGTAGTGTCAAAATTAAGAAATTCTGCTCTAGTCTAAGCAAGTTCTATTGATTTTGTTTCACCCTGAAGAAATAGGAGAAAGTGGGTCCCAAATGACTGAGGTTGAATTTTATGACAACTCTGTTGAGTAAACATCAAGCCATATTTGCTTTTTTTTTTTTAAGAAAGGTATGGTATGTTTGGAGCAAATGCATTTTGTTGGATAATAGGAATCTCTCTCCAGATTGCTAAGAATCCTTCTAAGCATAACTTTCCCCACTATGTATTACACCTTCTAGAGTTAGGGCAAAAATATGATTTTGAGAAAATGATCATGACTGTTTCACAGCTTCAGAGAATACTTAGAAATGGCTGCTGAGTGGAGGGATTAAACTCCGTATCTGGCCACTTGGATTTGCTCTTTGGTCTGCTAACAATATAGTGGCCACATAAAGACACCCTGACCAGGCAATGCGGTTTTAAATCTCTAAAAAAATGAGTAAGATATTTGCTTTGCCCAAGTACGGCAGTGGTGTATTTCAAAAATATCGACCAATCTCTAAGGAAGCAAAAGTGCTCCTTTTGCTTTGCTTGCAAAAATAGGTTTCTTGACATACATATCTAGTGTTACCATGATAACCACGACTCCTAGGAAGGGGAACAGAAAGAAAGTTTAGAAGCCCATCTGGTAATAGACAGCAGGTCGGCCATAGTCATAAGAGCCACCTCTCCAACATGCATTTGAATAATCCGTTGGAGGTAGCCAGGAAGGTATTAATATGGGGCTTGCATATTATACTGAGGTATGCCTCATTCTAATGTGGCTAACTCAGACAGGGGCTGGGAAAAATAATATGATTCTAAGGATTTAAAACATTGTGGTTAAGTGGGACCTGGATCAAATACTATTTAAAAATCAGTAAAATTAATAGTGCAGTTTTTTCATGCCTTAAGTGCCATTGAGCACATTTTTACATATGTATTAAAATATAGATCCATAGACATTAAAATATATGCAAAAAAACATGGAAAACATGGACTAATCTGAAGAATAAGGGAGTAGTCAGGTATGAAAAATAAAATGAATATTTCAATGAATTAAAAACTTCATCTAGTTTCAGAAGAAAATTCTTTCATTTCTCTGCAATTTAATTTTTTTGTTTCTCTTTAGAGTATATAATAGTTGCTATTAAAAGGAATATAAGAAAAACTTTGTTTCCATAACACTTTTACATAGAAAGCATTACATGAAAAACATTTCCTTTCATAGAAGTGCTCTAAAATGCCCAAAATGCTATTCCTCCAAAACACTTACGAAGTAGAGAAAGTAAACTGTAATTTAAACACCAAATAAGGTGCTACTAAAAGAGCCACCCACTATTTAAAAACAAGCATCACTTTATAACAATTTAATGTATTTGAATGATTTAAACTCTAAGCTGTTTTGAACTATTAATCAAATTTTAATCCCTCTTCTCTAGTCTAACATGTCAAGTACCTGATGTAAAGAAAGAACATTAAGGGAGAGAGATCCAAGATGGCCGATTAGCAACAGCTCAGGAATGTAGCTCCCAGTGAAAGCGCAGAGAACGAGTGGACGCTGCACTTTCCGACGAATTTTTGTTGCCCACAGGCTGGGAGATTCCCAGCAGAGGAGACACACGGGTCGCCAGCGCAACTCTTTTGGCCGGCACGGCTGTTTTGCTGGTATCTCAGTGCAGCGCTTCTTGGTGCGGAGTATATGGGATGGACGGGCTCGGCTGGTCCCATCCCCATAAGGAAAACAGCAATTGGAAGTGCTGAGGACTGAGAGTTTCACAGCAAGCACAGCAAACCCGGGAAGGTCCGGTTCTGTGGGGAAGGGGCGTCCGCCAAAGGAAAACTAAGAAACAAAAAAACTTCATCACCGGGCGGAGAGAGATCCAAGATGGCCGCATAGCAGC
>PVKP010012551.1:0-57983 GCA_004027715.1 Plecturocebus donacophilus
TTCCCTCTTCCCCTCCCTCCCCCTCCCCTCCCCTCTCCTCTGTCTCCCAGGCTGAAGTGCAGTGGCAGATTCTGGGCTCACTGCAAATGCTACCTCCTGGGTTCAAGCTATTCTTGTGCCTCTGCCAACCAGGTAGCTGGAATTACAGGTATGTGCCACCATGCCTGGCTAGTTTTTGTATTTTTAGGAGAGACAGGGTTTCACCATGTTGGATAGGCTGGTCTCAAACTCCTGGCCTCATGTGATTCACCTGCCTTGGTTTCCCAAAGTGCTGGGATTACAGGCATGAGCCATAACACTCGGCCTCATAACTGCTTTCTACATTGGCAGTCACCTGGCTGATGCACTGGGTTTATCCTGATGCATTCTGTTTTCTTTTCTTCTATTGTGACTTCCAAGTAGCGACCTTTAAAGCTGTATTAGTCCGTTCTCATGCTGCTAATAAAGACATACCCAAAACTGGGTAATTTATAAAGGAAAAAGGTTTAATTGACTCACAGTTCCGCATGGCTTGGGAGGCCTAGGAAACTTACAATCATGGTGGAAGGGGAAGCAAACACATCCTTCTTCACCTGGCAGCAGCAAGAAGTGTCAAGCAAAATGTGGAAAAGCTCCTTATAAAGCCACCAGATTTCATGGGAATTCACTCATTATCACAAGAACAGCATGAGGATAACCGCCCTGTGATTAAATTACCTCCCACCAGGTTGCTGCCATAACATATGGGGATTATGGGAACTACAATTCAAGATGAAATTTGGTTGAGGACACAGCCAAACCATATCACTAGCTTACATTTGTCCTCTGAGCTATACCAGTGGCGTCCACTTTCCCTTCTCCTATACTTCTTAGGTCATAGCTCTGTCTTTGCTTCATATTTACCTTTCATATTGGATGGCAACCTTTTCCAAACTAGTACATCTCAGATTCGATAAGTATCTAATGCTCTAACAATAGATGACCTCATGATTAGATCCCAATAAGCATGTACTTCTTCTAGGTTCAGTATCCTGGTTGCCTGTTCTAGGATATGGAGTCTTTCTTTACTAGTCTTTCTGTATAGAGTTTTATTTATAATTCCTTATGTTTTTTCTTATGCTTTATGGCCAGAATTGTCCACTGGTTCCCCAAGTATACTCAAAAGTCCTAATGGCATTTCCTCTGGATCCCAAACCATTTTGATGGCCATAACATTTATTAAGCTCCTTCAAGCTGTTTTCTTGATCAGATTGCCTCTGGTGGTTGCCCAACATTATTCTCTAACTTAGATTTGTCTGAGAATCAAGATAAGGTTACTCAAGGAATTGGGGCAAGATGGCCAACTAGGCTGTGGTTCGTGGCACTCACAGTGAGGAACAAAAGGGGCAAGTGAATACAGAACCTTCAGCTGAAATATCCAGGTACTTGCATTGGAAATAATCACTGAAACAACTCGACCCACGAAGAATGAAGAAAAGCAGGATGGGACGATGGCCCTCTCAGGAGTGACATAGAGCTCGAGGGAATCCCCACGCCTCTGCCCAGGGAAGTGGTGAGTGATTGTGATTGTGTGACTCTGGGAAACATGCTTCTCCCACAGATCTTTGCAACCCTCAGAGCAGGGGATCCCCTCATGAACCCACACCACCAGAGCCTTGAGTCTGATATGCAGAGCTGTGTGGAGTCTTGGCAGAGCAGCCATTCTGGTGCAAACACAGACCCAGCAGCTTTACATACTTTGGCCCTGGGATCCCTGGCAAAAGTGTCTGCAGCTCAGGCAAGGTGGGAGGTCCGTACATATCCCTAAGAAGGGGACTGAATCTAGGGGGCCAAGCAGCGCATTCTGCAGGGCACTTCCACGGCACCTCACAAGATAAGACCCACTGGCTTGGAATTCCAGCCAGCCACTGGCAACAGGGTAAAGCTTACCTGAGACAGGGTAGAGCCCCTGGGGTTAGGGGCGGTCTTCCATCTCTGCTGTTTGGTCAGCTAGGTCATTCTAACTTATGGGCTTTAAAATGTCCAAATATTCTTGACAAGGAAGGATCCCCCCAGCATAATACAGCTGCTTTGCCAGAACATGACCAGACTGCTTCTTTAAGTGGGACCCTGAGCCATTCTTCCTCACTGGGCAGGACATCCCACCTGGGGCATCCAGCCATTCCTGCCTGTATTCTATGGACAGAGCTCTGGTCTTTCTCTGGGAGAGAGTGCCCAGGGAAAAGGTGGCCACAGCCTTGGTTGTTTAAAATACTTGGCTGTTCCAGCCTGCAGGCTTTGGAGAGTCCAAGCCAACAGGGCAGAGATGGTTCCCCAGGATGAGACATTGTCAGACTGCTTCTTAAGTGGCATCCTGATCCACTACCCTTCATGGGGTGGAGTCTTTCAGCTGGACCCTCCAGCCACCCTGGCCCATGTTCTATAGCCCACAGTTCTAATTTCACCCTGAAACGGAGTGCCCAGGGGTGGGACAGGCCACCACCCTGGCTATTGGGGCATCTTAGCCAGACTAGCCTGTGGCTTTGGAGAGTCGAATCAGTCCGGGGCTGAAGGGATCCCCAACCCAGCACAGCTGCTCTACCAAACAGTAGGCAGACTGCTCCTGTAAGTGGGTTCCTGATCCCCTTCCCCTTGACTGAGTGAGACCTCCCAACCAGGGTCTCCAGCCACCTCCTACAGGCGCACTGGAGCAGGCAGCGGTCAGTACTACCCTAGAATGGAGCTTCCAGAGGAGGGAGCAGGCTGCTATCTTAGCTGTTTCACAGCCTTCACTGGTGACACCTCCAGGTACGGGAAAAGCCAAGGTGACTAGGCTCTGGAGTGGACCCCCAGCAAACTGTAACAGCACTGTGAATGACTGGCCAGACTACTAATAGGAAAAACAAACAGCCACAAAAAACCCCCACAAAAATCCCATCCAAAGGTCAGCAACCTCAAAGATCAAAGGTAAATAAGCCCACAGAGATGAGAAAGAATCAATGCAAAAACACAAAAACTCAAATATCCAGAGTACTTCTTTTCATCTAAATGACTGCAGCACCTCTTGAGCAAGGGCTCTTAACCGGGGTGAGGCTGAGATGGCTGAAATGACAGAAGTAGGCTTTTGAATGTGAACAAGTGAATATTGCTGAGCTAAAGTCGCATGTTGTAACCCAAAACAAAGAAGCTAAGAATCAGAATAAAACAATGCAGGAGCTGAAAACCAAAATAGCCAGTTTAGAGAGAAACATAACCAACCTGATACAGCTTAAAAACACTACAAAAGCTTTTCAGTGCAATCACAAGTATTAATAGAATAGACCAAGAGAGGGAAAGAACCTCAGAGCTTGAAGCCTACCTTTCTGAAATAAGACAGGCAGACAGGAATAGAGAAAAAAGAATAAAAATGAATGAACAAAACCTCAGAGAAATACGGGATTGTGTAAGGATACTGAGTCTATGACTTATTGGGGTACCTGAAAGAGATGAGAATAAAACCAATTTGGAAAACACACTTCAGCATATCATCCTTGAGAACTTCCCCAACCTCACAAGACAGACCAACATTTAAATTCAGGAAGTCCAGAGAACCCCAGTAAGATACTGCATGAGAAGATCATCCCCAAGACACACAATTCTCAGATTCTCCAAGGTCAAAATGATAGAAAAAATGTTAAAGGCAGCCAGAGAGAAAGTCCAGGTCACCTACAAAGAGAAGCCTACCAGACTAACAGCAGACCTCTCAGAGGAAACCCTACAAGCCAGAAGATATTAGAAGCCAGTATTCAGAATTCTTAAAAGAATTTCCAACCCAGAATTTTACATCTGGCCAAATTAAACTTCATAAGGGAAGGAAAAATAAGATCCTTTTCAGACAAGCAAATGTTGAGGGGACCCATTACCACCAAACCTCCTTTATAAGGGTTCCTGAAGGAAGCACCAAATATGAAAAGAAAAAAACATTACCAGGCACTACATAAACCCATTGAAGTATATAGACCAGTGATACTATGAAGCAACACATAAACAAGTCTGCAAAATCACCAGCTAGTATCATGATTACAGGATCAAATATATACACAAAAATACTAACCTTAAATGCAAATGGGCTAAATGCCCCAATTAAAAGACACAGGATGGCAAGCTAGATAATGAACCAAGACAGTATGCTGTCTCCAAGAACCCATCTTGCATGCAAAGAAACACACGGCCCTTACTCAAAATAAAGGGATAGAGGAAAATGTACCAAGCAAATGGAAAACAGAAAAAGATCGGGTTGCAGTCCTAGTTTCTGACAAACAATTTACACCAACAAAGATAAAGAAGACAAAGAGCATTACATAATGGTAACTCACATGGTTATCTCAATAGATACAGAAAAGGAGTTTGATAAAATTCAACTTCCCTTCATGTTAAAAGCTTTCAATAAACTTGGTATTGATGGAACATAACTCAAAATACCAAACAAGAAAAGGGAAACCTGATGAAATAAAGCAGTAGTAATTTTAGTAGCTTTTTAAAAACTATCTCTGAGTGGCTTTTCTTAATCATTTAACTTTATGATTAACAAAGGCATTTAGAAACATTCATTCCATCAAATACATAGAATTAAACAAAACAAAATTCACCTCCTAGTCTATTGATATATCTGTCTCAAATAAATAAATAAAAATTTGAATAGAATATTAATAGCTTCTAATCAGAAATATGCCTTGACAAAATGTATTCAAGGAGAAAAAGGAAAAGATTTGACCACGAATCTTTCTATCGACTTCAGGATTGAGTTTTTTTTCCATTTAAGAGTAAAATGACCATTGATAGTTTTCAAAGCAAGAGAACTGATGTTCAAAGAAAATATAATTGTTTCTGAACAAATATCTAAGTCTGGTTAAACCTGAGAATATATATTTGTTGAAGCAAATTTTTTTTTCACCTCTACTGAATCCCTACTTCCTACCTAGAGCATTGCCTTGCACGTAGGATAACTGAAGTAAATATACATTGAATGAATAAATGACCAGGGTCATCAAATAACAAAACAATTATTATACTCAAATATTAAAGTGCAATAAATACGTTGAATTAAAAACAGGAGTTTTTTTTTGGATACATTTATCTACTTCCTATTGTCTATTCTATCAAACTCATCTGTATTTACACAGTTGTTGCTTAACGATTAGTAACAGGTACATTGCGAATCAAAAACCTGTTTGGTAATGTGGATTAATTTTCAGCAATATCTTTGCTTCTGTTATTTTACTACCATGGGCAACAGCAAAGACATTTAAAATGAGAAGTTGTTGTCATTACAGACTCTTTGATGAAAGAGTAAAAGGGATACACTTGTAGATGTCATTTCCTTTCAAAATAATGGTTCCCTGTTGTTAACTAGGTTAAGATCATATACCTCAAGCTGATTTCATGTTGCATTATTGTTCCATTTATTTACAATATTAGAATAAGAAACTCAAGCTGGGCATTTGGAGGGTATTATAACTCTTCACTGCTATTTAGTTTCCTTCTACTTCCAAGTATTTGGGAGGGAGAGCGGTTTCAAATATTCTTACCCTGTGAGACTACGTTAATTGCGTTGGTCAAGAAATGATAGTGTAATTGAAATATGTCACTTCCAGATGGAAATATTAAGAGTTGGTGTAAATTTATTCATATTCTTCATGCTGTCATAACCATTGCATTGCAAATGCTGGAAGCTCCCTCTCCCTGGAGTGAGGATGTAAGAAGCAGAGACTTGCATTGAAACTATAAGAATATAGAATAAACATATGAATTTATTGGTTCAAACTCTGTGATTGGAGAGTTGTTTATTAATGCAGCATGAAACAGTCTATCCTGACTATCAGATAGTAATAGTTGCTTTTTTTTTACTCTCCCCGTGTCCCCTTGCTGAGTCCTATATGATAATCTTAGTAGATGCAGATAAAGATTTTGACTGAATCAGAATACCTCTTCATGATAAAAAGAAACGTAGAACAGGTAGTACCAACGTAAAGCCAGTAATATGATGGTAGTTTCAACTCCAGATGCATTAGTAATATTGCATTCTTAAATATGAATAAATTACATACTTCAATTTAAGGATAAAAATTCTTAGGCCAGACAAAAATCAAACACCCAATATATACCAATTACAAAAGGAACACTTTAAGCATACCTAAAGATAGAAAGTAAATGATTTAGAAGTTATACTCTATTAGAATTGGGAAAAGGGAATGTGAGGCAAAAAATCATTATAGATAGATAAAGATGAATAGCCAAATTACCAGCACTGAGGGAAAAGGTAGACAAATACAGAATTATAACACACATGTCTTAGAAATTGATATTAATAGAAAGTAAATAAAAATAAGAAATGACATTGAAGATTTGAAGATTGTAATTAACAGATTTGACTTTCTGCTATATGCAACACAATATACCCAACAATTTCAAAATGCATATTCTTCTCTAGTGGCACACAGGACACTTAAAAACATTGATTATAGGATTGGCTAAAAAGCAAATCTCAAAATTAGTGACTGTGGGTTCATTGATTGTAACCACAAGGTGTACCACTGTGGTGTGGAATATTGAGAATGAAGGTGGTTGCACATGTGTAGGGGCAAGGACTACATGGGAACTCTCTCTTAATTTTGCTGTGAACATAAAACTGCTCTGAAATAATGTTTTTTTTTTTCCAAAAAAAGTTATTAAGAAAATAAAACAGGATATTTTGTTTGCTCACAGTACAGTTGACCTAGAAATAAAAAACAACCCCTGCCAAAATAAAAGGTTTCCAAATGTTTGAACATCAATTAATACATTTCTCAATAAACTATGAATTAGGATGTTACAGAACAGTAGATGTTGGAAAACATTTTCAGTTGGATAATAAAAATTTGACATATAAAATATACAAAGCACAGCTAAATCCATGCTTAGACAAAGGGTTATAGTAGTAAATGCATGTGTGAGAAAATAAGAAAATTTGAAAAGTACTCATCCAAGTGGCCATCTTAAGCAGTTTGAATAAGAACAGCAAATTACACCCAATGATAGTGTAATAGAAGGAAAAAATGAAGAGCAGAAATTAATAAAAGATAAATGTACAAAGCTAGAAGTTGGTTCTTTGAAAACACATAAATTAAAAAAATATTGATACATATTAGATGTATGTATTATATATTTTTGGTGTATTTGTGATAATTTGATACATTCATATAATCAAATCAAGGTAATTGGGATACCTATTACCTATCTTTTCTTTAGGAACATTTGAACTATTCTATCTATTTTGAAATGTATAGTTGATTAATGTTAACTATAGTCATTAAATTGATCAACTGAACATATGAGGTCTTTCTGACAGTACTGATTAATAAATTACAAAATAGAAAAAGTGAATGGCAGGTCTTGGTGGCTAATGCTTGTAATCCCAGCACTTTGGGAGGCCAAGGTGGGTGGATTGCTTAAGCCCAGGAATTTGAGACCAGCCTGGGAAAAGTGGCAAAACTCTGTCTCTACAAAAAATATAGAAAGTTAGCCAGGCATGGTCATGCATACCTGTGGTCCCAGCCACTCAGGAGGCTGAGGTGGGAGGAATTCTTGAACCTGGGAGGTGGAGGTTGGAGTGAACCAAGATTGGACCACTGCACTCCAGCCTGGGCCATAGAGCTGGACTTTGCCTCAAAAAAAAAAAAAAAAAAAAAAAAAAAAAAAAAAAAAAAAAAAAAAAAAAAAAAAAAAAAAAAAAAAAAAAAAAAAAGAAAGAAAGAAAAGAAAAGAAAAAGGTAACAAGTAACTAAACCTAAGCCTATGAAAAAGTGTCGAAATTTTAGGAAAACAAAGTACTGTATTACTGCACACACTCCATTAAGACATATGGGAAAAGGAATAAGCATAGTAAAGAATGTGTTGTCAAGGATGAGGAAAAACTGGAATTCTCAAAAATTGCTAGAATGAGTAAAAATTGATACAATAATTGCAGAAAACTGTTTAACCAGGTGTTCTAAATTTTAATAGATGCATACCCTAAAATCAGTAATGCTCCTCCTGGGTGTATCTTATAAAAATGTGTTCACATGTACACGAAAAGACGTTAAAGAAGAATTTTCATGACATTATTTACAACAGCAACAAACTGGAATAACCTAAATATGAATTTTTAGTAGAATGGCTAAATTACCATGATGCATGTATCCAATAGAGTACTGTGTAGTAGTAAAAGAAACTTCACTGCAATGGTAGGCCATGCCAAAACATTATGAATTATGTTATGAATCTCACTACATAATGGCAAGTAAAAGAAACCTGAGAAAGAGAACATTCTGTATAATTCTTTTATATAAAACTCAGAATCAGGCATCTCGAATTTCTGTTGTTTTGGCTTAATAAGACGTTAATGTTGGGAAAGAGTGTAAATATGATAACTGAAAGAGGGCAGAAGTGGAGTTAAGAAGAACAGTTAAGATGTATACACTTCACAGAAATAAAGAGAAAATGGACACAATTCACAATTATAATAGGATTTTTAAAACCTACATCTCACAGTAACATAGAGAGCGAAGACGTACTATACATATATACTTATTAATAGCATTGTTATTAGTATTAACATATTTACACTATTAATATTGACACTAGTATTATCAACATTATTAACTACACTATTAATAACACAATTATGTGAGCAAATAGACACTTACAGAACACAGTAAAAATAAGTGTATTCCTATATTAGTAATTCTAATTTGATAAGATTTGAAAATCAGAAATAATAGTTTAATTTTCACTAAGTGCTTTTTAACATTTATTTTCGATATTTTTCTATATGTAGTATATTTTATCACTCAAAACATTTGGAGTCTCATACAATTTCAATTCTATCATAGTTATCCTTATGTCTTTATAAGAACATATATGTTAAATTTTTAACATCAAGAACGAAGCAGTATCTAATCTTTTTATTTGTAAGGAAACGATTAATATTTTAATTTTTTTCTTTGATTTTAGGATTTGCTCATATAATCTGACTTCTAAATACATTTTTATAAGATTTTATTTTAAATTAATATTGTTTTCATTTAATGCTTATGTGCATTTATATTTATTTTAAAACCACAATTACATTGGTGATTTAGGTCTAACTATGTACTGCACTGAGTTTGTTATGCATATAATCTTTTATTTCACAAGTTCTTCCTTCATATATTGGAACTTTTCTTCTGACAAGTGTAACTTCTCTTATATTTTGAGCTTTCACATTTTTTGTGTAGTTTTAGGTTGAGATCTTGTCTCTTAAATATATACAGAGCAACTCGATTCTATTTCATGGATGTAGTTTTCTAGGTTTTATGGAAGAGAAAAACAGGATCGGCTTGATTTCTGTTTCTCACAATCCTTAGCGCTCAATTCCTGGATGCTTGTAGAATTTTTTTCATCTTTGATGTTAAAAATCTGCTTCCATTTTGCATTTTAATTCACCAATTCTATTCTTAGATTTTTATTACTATATATTTTTTTACCTGTCATGTACTTTTTTTCAGCCTCTCATCCAATTCTCTTTTGATTCTATTCTATTGTTTTCACATCTCATCTGTAATTGGTCATTTAATAGAAATACTTTTCTTCCTTTTTTCAGAATAATTATCAGAGACTTTGAGAAATTATGTTTTCTGTTGTGAACTTTAAACATTTTTGTGTGCAAAATTTACGCCTTCTTATACAAATACTTTAAACAGTCCTTTTGTATTTTTTATTCATTCAATGATTTTTTCAAAGATTCAATAATTACTTGTTAACCCTGTGCTAGTTGATTGTGAAATATTAATGAAAATGATATCTGCTTACCAAAACTTGAATAAGGGAATATTCTTTCCAAAATACTCTTTGCTTGTAAACAAATGAATATTTTTACCTTGATTGCCATAGTTGTTTACTTTATTTCCATTTGAATATTTCTTCTCTTAGATCTTAATCTGGAAAATGGTTATGTGCATATCCCCTAGTAATTATCTTGGTGTCTATTATTTCTTTAGCACTGTTTTTTGTTCAGCAAGTAAGTATCACTCTAAGAAAGAACCAAATGTGTATCTGCTTAAGTGTGTTCTAGGAATCGGGCACCAAGACAGAGTTGCAAGTTCAGGAGACTTCTTGAAGGCAATGCCTAAGAAAAGTAATGGGCAGAGGTAATCCAAGTTAGACACCCATGAAGAGAGATGGAAACAAGCAGGATTGGGTAGAAAGAAACTCACATTGCAGAGCTGCTCCATGGAAGTCTCAGCCAGCCTATCTGGGAACTCTGATGCAAAGTCCATCTTTTGACATGAGGCAGCAAAGGCAAACTGTAAAACTCTACTCTGCTGAGTCTTTGTCTGGGATCTTCCAAAAAGACTATAGGCTCTGCCCCAATGTTGTGATGGATCCCAGAGGCATTCAGTTAACTGCACTCCTTGTGGCAGATTCTTTCTTGAGTGGAGAGAACTGAGTGGCATTTTTACATGGTTGACACAGTCCACCCCTTGTACTACATAGATGTACTTATCCATACACATTCAAAAAACAGCTCTGCCATAGCTCCTGTGGGCTTTTTAAGAGAAGGAAAACTTAGAGGAGGAAGGTTTTGGGAATGGAGAATAATCCTTGCTGCTTTAGTTAGTCTCAGGGTCATGAACGGTACTTAATACCTCCCTCCTCCACTGTCCTTTTCTACTCCCTGAAGCTATTTCCTCTATAAGTCTTGGTGGCATACTCAATGATATGACTCAGACTCTCATTCCTGCGATGTTGTTCTGCTGGCAACCACGCTTTCAGGCCAATGTTGCTGCACTTGTCCACTGATAGTCACATGTAGGCAGGGAGAAGCTCTACACACCACACATTTTCCCTTTCCTATATTTTGTGACATTTATCTTACCTCTTATTGGTCAGCGTCAATTGTCTCTGCCTTATGGTGACTCTTATTCTCACATGGTTTGTCTGAACCCAAAAAAGTTTAAAATGACATTGTAGCAGCGAAAGCTTTCGGTTCAATAAAACTCTTGCTGTTACCTTTGAGGAGTGGACTTCTAATACTGGAGATCTCAAGGTTGTATATAGATTAATCAAAGTCTCTCAGGTAAGTCATAGGGAGAGATGGTGAAGAGGGCTACTATTGCATCCTCCCTTTGTCCCTAGACTCATCTCTTCTTCCTAATGGGGACACAGAACTATAGGGAGATTATTGATTGAGCATACTGCCACCTGGAGGACAGCTCCCAAACTTTTCCAAGTACTGCCTCCATTATGCATTGAATGCTTGTGTCCCCCCAAATTCATATGTTGAAAGTCTATTCCCTAATGTGATCATATTAGGAGATGGAGTCTTTGGTAGGTAATTAGGATTAGACGAGGTCATGAGAGTAAAGTTCTCTTGAATGGGATTCATGTCCTTACAAGAGTCCTAAGAAAGACAGCACTTTGATCTTCCCAACCTCCAGCACTGTTAAAAATAAATGTTTTTGTTTAAGCCACCCAGTTCATGGTATTTTGTTATAGCAGCCTGAGCTGACTCAGAGCCACCAGCTGACTCTTCATCTACACCCTCAGCAAACCATTTCTTTTCTACTAAGCTGAGAGCTTCTGGTTGGTGGTGTATATAATCAGACGGTCACTCCCACAGCCCCTTCACTATAGAGCAGCTTGCTTGGTTTGATTCTGTATTGTGTGGGTGATATTGTTTGCATCTGTGTCTCCACCCAAATCTCATGTCAAATTGTAATCCTCAATGTTGGGGGTAGCACCTGGTGGGAGGTGATTGTATCATGAGGGTATATCTTTCATTAATAGTTTAGTACCATCCCACTGGAGCTGTTCTGATAGATTTCTCATCATGTAAAAGTGTGTGGGACCTCCCTGCTCATTCTCTTTTCCTACTGCTCTGGCAGTGTAAGGAGTACCTGCTTCCCCCTTACCTTCTGCCATGATTGTAAGATCCTGAGGTCTCCCTAGAAGCAGAAGCCACTATGCTTCCTGCATAGCCTATAGAACAGTGAGCCAATTAAACCTCTTTTGCTTATAAATTATCCTGTCTCAGGTATTTCTTTATAGCAATGTGAGAACAGACTAATATAGTGGGATTCCATGCCTGTGTATCAGGTACTCTGTAGAGTGGTACAATCTCTGTTTGCAGATAGGACATTCATATCTAGGATGGGTCTTTCTTCCTGTTTGAATGAATCACTGGCCCTTTCAGTATGGAGGAGACATAACATAGTCAACTTGTCATCAAGTTTATTGGTATCTTGAGGACTACCTCCCCCTCAGAGGCTTAGCGTTGCACATTTGTGGGCAGGAATAACAAGACTGGGTTTAGAAAATCTATTCTGTTGTGCCCATGTACAGTCCTTGACTCTGCCACCAAAGCTACTTCAATCAAGTACCCATAATGCTAGTTCTAGGGTGATTGATAATGAAGATTAGCGACCATCAGCTGACCCAATTATTTTTGCTAGTTGATAGTTTGGTGTCTATACTATGGTAGGTGCTTTATGGTGATCATTAACATGTGATATGAAAGTCCTCACATGTTGCGTCCACACCCAGCAATCCAGCAAGATACCTCTACTTCATTTTTCTTTTAGGTCTCTGACCAGCTGCCACTGTCCAAAAGTCCAAATGAATTTCACCTTAAGCCATTTCTTCCACAGAAGTGATCCACACAAAGTGGACCAGAGACTGCTTAAGACCTCAACCACTGGGAAGATTTTTCCCTCACTACTGTCTTTCAAGGCTACCCATTGGTGTAGTTTTAATATAGTTACTATCCATTTTTAGCTTGTGTCCACATACCAGTCTGACTCATTTGTAAATCAAGTTTGGCCTCATTCTTTGTCTTCAAGGAAAAACTGTTCACATGAGACTTTTCATATAACCACAACCGTGAGCTTGTGCAATCATTGTGGGTAATATGGGGACTTAGCTTCCCTACTCATGCAGCTCAATCATGCACTCTGTTGCTACTAGGTTTCCATCCCTTATATACCATTTCTATCTTATGATGGGCCACTGCCAGGTCTACCCAACTTTATGACTTCATAGTTTGCTGAAACTCAGCTCACAATGCAACGCATTGTCATCTGGTTTCTCTTAGTTAAGTGTTACATCTGTATTAGGATGCAGTAGGATGTCAGGATCTGATTCTTCAATAATGCATACATTTCTGCTACAGAGAGCATACCCTTCCTTCAGAACTAAGGACCTTGTGATGATTCTCCTATTGGGCTTCCTATAAATTCCGTATTGTGTCTTTTCTTCCATCTGGCTTCCAATATTCAAGACTTTGATGGTTTACAGGGAACTTGTACCATAGCCTGAAATTGTGGCTGGGCCTTTTCCTGCTCCAGGTCCTACTCAAAGTTAGCAGTGTTTTATGTATATAAACTAGAATAATATTACTTAGCATGAAATGTGTTGTGTCCCAAATCTACAAAATCCAAATAGGGTTAGCAGATGTTGGGATTTCTTTAATTTGCCTTTCTTTGTTTCTTTTCTTTTTGGGAGATTGGATTTGGGTTAGTAATGAAAGATGCAACTTATCTTTTATTTGAGGGAAGATGTTCTACTGGAATGCCTTTGACCAGTGGAAACCTAATAACTATCAAATGGTAGGTCTTTGTATCTTCATAGCATTTATTTTTCACCCTTTGGATATAAGGTGTCCAACAGGCTGGCCAACATGGTATCATTGAAGTAATAGATCAGTGTGATGTTCTGTTAGCTGTCCAGATCACCTATATCTTTTTAGCCAATATCATGATAGAGGGTAGCAGAATTAAGATCCATAAGGTTAATAGACATTATTGTCAATTTCATGTTAAAGCAAATTATTTCTTTTTAAATGAGGTTAGAAAAGTACATTTGCCAAATCAAAAGCTGCATACCATGTACCTGAGGCCCTAATTAATTTGTTTTAGTCTTGTCTTTCATGTTAGAAAATTATGTTACACTATATATAAGAGTCATGTGATTTACATAGTCATGTGATCATCAAGCCGAGAAGCTTTAGACTGGCAAATTAAATGGAGATATGCAAGGAACTTTTCCCTGTACAGACCTTAGATCTTTAAGGGTGGTCTGAATTTGCATCATTTTCCCCTAAATGTGATATCTTGGCTTGCATGGGAGAAAGGTGACTCCTTTTCAGAGGTTTCTTCTTCACCTTTTTTACTATCATAGCTGTCAAAACATAGGCCAAAGATCCAAATGAAGGAGTTTCTTCAACTGGATGAGTAGCCCCTCAAACTAAGTAGACCCTGGCTCTATTCATTGTCTGGACCTCACATACTTATTCTAATATGGGTGCCATAATGATTCTTTGGATGTTCAGTTATCAATATCAACTAAGATATTATGTCAAACAGTCCTTGAAATATCTGGGCCAGTCGTTCTCCAAGTGTTTCTAGGGTCTGTTAAAAAAAAAAAACTACTTTCATAATAACATGAAGGTATTACTTGACCAAAGGAGGAGTATATACCTAAAAATACAGCTAATTCTAGAATGGAATAAGTGAAAAATGGATGCTGAGTAAGTAAACAAAAATATATACTCTGCTTTCTGTCCTTTATGTATATGCATAGGAAACTTTTTGGAATGATATTAGCAAAAGTTGTTTTGGGATATTTAGAATTTTTTTTTCTTTTTTCTGTGTATAATACAATTGCAATATTTTTTCAATTTCTTATAATGCAGTTACCAGAAACAGTATTGTATCTCTGAAGATTTGTTGAGAAGAACTCTGCTTTTCATATACCTGTAAGTTCAAGGAGTAATAAAGCCGCACCATGAGAATACCAATCAAATAAGACTTTTTTCTGTTTCTTACCTCGAGTCCACTTTAATTTTAAGCCAGAAAACCCAGAAGGAAGCCTGAGATTGGGGGTTGGGAGTGGGAGAGGAGCTACCTGTAGAGGAAGTAGAGAAAAGTCTATTCTACACCTCTTTCCAATGCAGATTTCCAACTAGGATAAGATCTGAGGAGAAGAAAGAGAGAGTTTAATTTCCACTCTTAATATTTTATTAGACTGGATGGACAGTTACCAAAGTGGAACTGATATGAGATAAAATAATTGAAGGTGTTTTCTTACTTGGTAGTCACGTGATCTACTTGAGATTTCAAGGACATGGAAAAAACAGATTTAACCAGGCACTGGAGGAATAAATGAAAGAGTCGATTAAAAAATCATATAACTTTGTTAATCAAGAGTTGATTAAAAAACATATAGTTTTACAAACTATAACTTTGTAAAGTCTTACTCTTTCAATGCAATATTTAGATTTGTGAATGAGTAAAAATCAAGAATGAGCTTAGATGGTGGTGCAATTCACTAATAGGTATAGAAGGACCAGTTTTGGAGAAATAAAAGTTTACTTTTAAATATGTTAAGTTTGAAATACCTGCCAGAAATTTAAGTAAAAGTATAACATAGGCAATAAATTGCATGAATCTAGAGCTCAAAAGAGTGGACAAGGTTGGTGGTCAATGTGAAATAGTGTTGAAGCCAGTGTGTGGATTCGCTTAGTTAGAACAAGAGTGAGGATTGGTTGAAGAGGACTGATACAGTTTGTTGTCCCTGCCTAAATCTCTTGTTTAAATGCAATCTCCAATGTTTGAGGTGGGGCCTGGTGGGAGGTGATTGGCTCATGGGGGTGGAGCCTTCGTGAATGGTTTATTACCATTTCCTTAGTACTGTCCTTATTATAGTAAGTGAGTTCTCATGAAATCTGGTTGTGTAAAAGTGCGTGGTGCCTCCCTGTTCTCTCTCATGCTGCTGCTTCCACCATGTGAAACACCTACTCCTCCTTGACCTTCTACTGTGACTGTAAGCTTCCTGAGATATACCCAGAAGCAGATACCTGTGTCATGCTTCCTGTACAGCTAACAAAACCATGAGCCAAATAGACCTCTTTTCTTTATACATTACCCAGTCTCAGGTATTTCTTTATAGCAATGCAAGAACAACCTAAAACATGAGCTTAGACTAAAGCAATGAAAGCTCCCATTTAGAGATTAGAGAGAACGAAAGAAGCTAACTTAAGATACTGAGAAGAGATCATCAGAGAGATAGTATGATAATGAGTAAAGCTGAATATTACATCTCAATAGAAAGGCAGAAAAATATTGATAAATATGTCAAGAGTTACCAAGAGGAGAAGAAGAAATTTGTGAACGGTTCACAAAGTTGCAACACAAAGATCATTAATGAAGCTAACAAGAGATGTTTAGGTGGAACGGTAGGATCAGGGTTCAGGTTGGAGAAGTCTAAGAGCAATTGAAACATGAGAAAAGGAAGATAAAGCAATAGAATGTGAAGTCAGCTCTAGAAGTTTTGCCTGTGAAGAGGACTACAGATATGGTAGTAACTAGAAACGTATATGAGTTTGTGAATTTTGTTTAAGAAAAGGAAATAAAAGCACATTTAATATGCTGTTATTTAAGGGTGAAGTAAATTGAGAGAGTTTAAAGAAGGAAGAAAGAAAAGGTATAGCTTATAGTGGCTTTTGAGCAGGCGTAAGCTTATGGAACCAAGGATTCATGTAAAGATATTTTCTTTTGATAAAAGAATATTGATAAGAATATCATACCAAATTGAACTAAAGTAGCCACAGTATGAAGGATTCAGTACATGGCCAAATAACTTATTTCAAAATAGTTTAGAGTTATATTTCTTGAGGAAAGAGGTTGGATGGAGATTAAGTTTTGTAAAGACGCCAATGGCAGCTAAATAAAAGAGCTGAGATCAATGTGTTCTTGAATTAAAAATAAAAATATTTTAAATATATTATTACATCATAAACATTCTATGTCTCTACTTCTCCATCTAAAAGCAAGAATTCTTTAGTACTTTCTGAGCATCTACTGTGTATACTATCTTGGGTTATGACCAATTGTTTATATTTATTTATACTTATGGTAATCATATAACAGAAGTATTATTCTTTTCATTTCAGAGAATAAAAACATGAGGCTCAGAAACATTAAGCTACCCAAGGTCACAGGACTAAAAGGGGAGCCAAAAGGAACTAAAAATTCACATATGCATGATTCTAGTTTCCCTCTACATTACAAGAATTTTAGAAAATATAAATATACCATGATCAGTAAACTGCCTTTTTCAGAATAAAATCCCATGGTATGTTTAGTGTAATTTTTAAAAATATGGAAATAGCATGGCTGTGATGTATATCTTGAAAATGTATGTAACTGGAGACAGGAGTAAAAAAAATCATCTGCAAATATTCAGTATCTCTCACAAAATTTGCATTGATACATTTTTTATTTTCCAGTGCCATTTCTCCTCCTAGTCACAGCCATCTGGTTTCCTTCCACATCTTGCTATCTCAGTAAAGCTAAAGGAACAAATGGATCTGCCAGGAGCAAATCAATTTCTCATTATCTGTAATGTGTGAAGATGAGACTACCGACAGTGATCACAGTCTTTGTCTACTGATATGGTTGAAAACTCATGTTTACGTAACAGAAAATGTTTTCATATAGAAGAGAAGGAATAGGCATTCACAACTATGAGATGCTGTGTCTTAACATGGAAACTGATTCATCTCAACAAATAAGCTTAGCATTTCTCTATTTATAGGGCTAGCATGCCTCTTTCTGAGAATGTGGAAGAATTTGGAAAAAGTGCACATTTAAAAAAATTTTCAGAGTACTTGAAAAAATCTGACAGAATGAAAAGGTAAGAAAATAAAAGTAAGGAGAGCAAAAACAAAGAAGGTACAGTGTACAAGGATAAAGAGATGAGCCTCACTCATCATTCATTCATTCATTCTCTCATTCATTCATTCTCTCATTTATACATTCATGCAGTCCTTACTATACCAAGCACAGTTCAAGATACTGTTGCTAGACCAGTGAATGAAAGAGATAAGGTTACTATTCTCAGGGAGTACGCATATTGGAGGAAGAGAGAATAAAATAAAAAAATGAAGACACTATTGGTAAGAATTGTGTGGAGAGTTAAAAAGGAGTGTTATGATTGAATGTGATTGGGTGGATTCATTATTTTGGTGGTCAGGAATGGTTTATCTTAGGAGGTAATATTTAGATAAAGAATAGATTGATAGGAATAATCCAGCTGTACACAAATGACAGAAGAATGTTTCAGGCAGAGGGAGGAGCCAGTGCAAAATTCTGAACTAATATTTGAACTTGATATAGTAGAGAGTGATGGTGCCCATAGTCTTGCAGATAGTGGGAAGACGGGATGAGATAATGTTAGAAAAATTAGCAAAGACCAGATCTCATGGGGTTCTGTAGGACAAGGTAAGATATCAACTTTATAGTCTATGTTCTTAACAAATCTAGGGGGATGCTTTTAAGTAGAAGAAGGAAATCATCTGATATACGTTGGGAACTCTATGAATGATGGGCTATTGGGAAGCAGGAATATAAGAAAAAAGAACTGTAATAGTTTTGTGCACTTACCTGTCTTATATAATGGGATTGTATGTAAGTTTTACATATAAATTTTTTAAAGCTTATACTGAAAAAAAAAAAGTTGAAAAGTCATAATTCTGATCTAGATCAGCTTTATAAAAAATTACCAAAAGCACTGATTAATCTATCCAAATATATCCTGGCATGTATTCCCACAGGTTGTAGCTGTTTTCTGCATCAGATATATAGATATTTACTAAGTTGTTCTACAGTTCTCATACTTTTATTATTGTTGCCCTTCACATCTTCAATTCACTGTATTTCTTACATTCGTTATAAATTTTCATTTGTCCCTTTGCCTGAGGCTGTTAATGTTTTTAGTGATATAATTTTAAGATGTCAGCTTTATTTCCATTTCTTTCCGTGCAGTACATACTGTATAGCCTCAGGAAATTGTGCCCAGCTGTAAAAAGGTATAGGCTATTACATTTTTGTAATTCTCAGTGAGACTTTCTATTTTTTAAGAATGCCTACTGAGAAATGTCTTAGTTTAAGACACATGAACACCTGGAGTCTTAAGAAACCTTAAGAAATTTTGAAACTAGAACTGAACAAATATGTTTCAGATATTGTTACAGTTATATAAAGTTTTACAAAATAAAAGATATTGTAAAACTTTTCTTTTACCTTTATCCTTGACAATCAGCAAGCATGTAATCATTGCCAGCTAGAATAAGCTAATGTTTACTAAATGCCCACTATATTTAGGCACTGGTTTTATAAACATTATCTTATTTCATTTTCCCAACAATTTGTTTCTAACCACTTTTCTAACCCCTATGTGCTAATCATCTGCTGGATGCTTTAAGACATTGAATTAATATGTAAAGTTGTTAGCCTTTATCAGGTTACACTCCATGAAGCAGACATATTACATTGCAATGTGGCAAATTCTGTAACAGCTCTGTAGTGAGGATCTGGATTTGAATTGAATATGTTCCATCGTGAGTTCAGGAATGTTTAGAAAAATAGAACAAACCTGACAAGTTAATATGCATGAGAAATTTGGGGTTTGGCCCTAGGGAGGACAGAAACATTTGTGCATAGGCCTTGCATGTGCTGTGTCCTGTGCTGCACAAGGGTTCAAAGACCTAAAAGGGAACAGTGGGGGATAAAGAAAGACACAAACAGAAATGTAGAGAAAGCTGGGCAAGGCGGTCCAGGAGAGTGAGGATGTCAGTCTCTCTGGTGCCGACCTGTCTCAGAGTACTTTATTTTATATGTTCACAAAGCACATAGCTGAGGGAGGGTGCAGTTACTTAGAACAACCTGTAGGTATTATTCTCATACTTTAGTTAACATACTTCAGCTAACAACTATCTTGCAGCAAGGTCAATTAAAGCTGGTTATCTCTCTAGGCCTGTCTGCTCTACTCTAGACATACACATCCTCCTATTATGGTTTTACTTCTCTGGAGTTCACCCAAAGTTTACAGCAGCCTTGCTGCTGTTCCCCACAGAGGAGATGGGCTACTCTGGCTCTCTACACATAGATGCTTATAGGAATAAATGGAGCACTAATAATAATAAATAATAATAAACAGAGACTGGGATGGCCTAGTTTGTGTTCTCTGTCAAGCCATATGAATTGATGTAAGTCTTATGATGGTGTGTATTATAGGCAGGAGGAAAAAAATCTCTGTACTAACAAGGGACTTAATGAGACACAACAACCAAAAAGGGAGGTTCTGGGGGTCAAATGGCAAAGATAGCTGAACACACAAAGTTGGTTGGTACCCCCAACTTTGTACAAAAGACTGACATTAGGAATTGGGGAAAACATTTCTTAAAGGACTTAGTATAAGGCAGCACAACTATCTCTGTTACACCTTTTCTCCATTCTTTATTAGAGGATTAGAGAAGGAAGGGAAAATGATGAATCATCCTAGGCTATCCAGAAATAAAACAGTGTTTGTGGTCAGAAATGTTCAGAAACTTTTCCTTTTCTTCCCTGCAGAGAAGAAAGGGAAGGAAGACTTTTGCCTGTTGAGGCATTCTACCTCCCCTGTCAAGAAAAGTAAACATAAAAATCTTCCAGTTAATCATTAATGGATTTGGGAGAGTTTATATGACCACCTGCAGGTCTGCTCTGGAGTTACCACCAGAACAGAGGGTGCTTACAGGAGTGATAACCATTCCAGGTAGAGGTTGAAAATGAAATAAGGAAATTTGATAGTATCTAATTGGAGAATACAAAGCCTAAACAATATGAGAAAGTGTGTAGATTATGAAAATAGAATACTTTTCCGCAGTGAAAACAGTTTAAGTAAAGTAGTGATAGTATCAGGGAGCTACTTTTTAGCAAATTATAGTGGCTCATACCAGAGAAGAGGATAAGTGGTAAATGAAGGGCTGGACATGTGGAGAGTGGCAACTGATAGGCCTTCTACGCTGTGCCAAAGATTTTGATTTTGAATTTTATTATATAGAATAATCTAAATAATAGATTTACTTCTTTGTGATTATTCTGGCAGAAGTTTTGAGGGTAGTATAACCTAGGAACTATCTCTAGTGTACAATAACTGGCAAAAGGCTTAAAGATGGGACTCATGGATACATAATCCTTTCGAAATTGTAGGCAAAATTTTCGGTGTTAGGTGCATAAGTACATTTTTGCTGGGAAGGCATCTATAACTCTCATTAGAGAAAACAGTTCTATGATTCCAATAAAGGTCTGATTAAGAAATATATATTGGGAGTTAAAGAGACCAGAGACCAGTTAGGTGGCTGTCACTGTAAGCAAGGAAATAAATGACCAGGGCCTAAACAAACAAACAAACAAAGGAAAGAAAAAATAGGAAGGACATTTTGGAGACGTGAGAGTTAGAAGCAGGTAAGGAATACTGGCTTTCCCGTGCTGATCTGAAGTCCTTTGAGATCTGCCATTGTAACAGACAATGGGAACTTGTATATATCCTTCTGCAGCCTTCTAGAGACTGCTGGACTGGGACAATATGCTTTAGATTTAGGAGAATACACATAGCAAATGAAACCATGAAGCTGGGCTTGCAAAAATAAGTGGTGCAGATTATTTGATACTATATCCTGAGGTGTTTGTTAGCCAACTATAGTGTTTTCTTCTGCTTGCCCCTTAATTGTTGGTCATATTCCATGCCTTCTTTTCTTCTTTCTTTTATTGCTTTCCCTTTTCTGCTATGAAAATTCTTACTTTTGTTTTAGGTTTCAACTTAAGACTTAGTTCCTTTATCGATGTTCCTTTCTTTCAACGTTGGTAAAGTCTGAATAAAGTGCACTTTATTTTCTGGAGTGCTTTGGGATTTTTTTTTCTTAGCTTCTTACTTTGACAATAGCTTTATTTTCTCCCTTACATTTACATTTGACATGAGAAACTAAGCATGGATTTCTCTACGCATTCTTTAGTGATTTAGGAGATCGTGTAGTTTTCCCAGAGTTTGAATCTGCAGAAAATTATTTGCCACAGTTTTGGACATCTATGAGTAATTTTTGGGAACCCATATAATACAAATTTATTATTTATTATTTTTCTGCATTATTATACCCTGATAACATCAAACCCACACGGCCAATAAATCTAAACAAAGGACGTGAAGGGAGAAAGCACACACATAAACTAATGTTTGAGGACTCACATTCTTTCTATTGTGAGTCTTATAATCAGCTGGGTGTTACCCTCATTTTCTTGGTTCAACATGACTGGGATTTTGATAGCAATTGTATTGAGGGTGTAGGTCAAATTGGAGAGTTTTGCTAGCTTATCATTATGTCTTCCAATCCAAAAATATGGAATGTCTTGCCATTTATGTAGGTCTTTCAAAATATAATTAATTTTTCAATATATTTGAAATATTTGTAGATTTCAGTGCACAAATCTTGTACCTCATTTGTCTAGTTTGTTTCTAAAGTGTTTCTGATGCTATAGTAAATTGAATTGTTTTAATTTCATTTTAGGATTGTTCTTTGCTAGAATATAGAAATACAATTGCTTTTTAAAATACTGCTTTTGCAATGTAACTGAACATGTTTATTAGCTCTACTACCTTTTATATGCATGTATTTCTTAAGGATTTCAAAATGAAAGATTATGATTACGATAGATATAATATTATTCTTCATATACAATTTAGATGTCTTACAATTTATTTTTCTTCCCTAATTTTTCTATATAGACCTTTCATCGTATGATATTGATTGGAAGTGGTAAGAGCAGATATCCTTGTCTTGTTCCTGATTTTAAGAGGCGTGTTTTCAGTCTCATAAAGTGTGATAATAACAATGGATTTTTCATAGACATCCTTTAACAGATTGAGGAAGTTCCTCCATATTCCTAATATTTAAATTGTTTTTATCATGAAAATGTGTTGCGTTTTGTTAAATGATTTTTCTGAGTCTATTAATCTGATCTTGGATTTTTCTTTGTGGGAATTTTTGTTTTTGTTTTTTTTTACCAATTCAATCTCTTTACTTGTTTACATGTTATACGTCTATATGTAGTTTTTCTAGGAATTTTTCTGTTTTCTCTAGGTTATCTAGTTTGTTGACATATGGTTTTTCATATTACCTTATAATCCTTTTGTGTATGTTAGATTGGCGGTAATGTCCCTTCCTCTGTAATTCCTGATTTTAGTACGTTGAGTCTTTTTTTTTGGTAAGTCTAGCTACAGGAATTAACTTTTCAAAGAAACAAGTTTTGGCTTTCTTATTTTCTATATGTTTTTCTATTCTCTGTTTATTTCTGCTCTAATCTTCCTGCTTTTTAAAATAGTCATTTATAGCTATAACTTCTTCTCAAAGCATTGCTTCAGCCTTATCCCAATATTTTTAGTATGTTTTATTTACCTTTTTATTCATCTCAAAGTATTTTCTCATTTCTTTTGTGATATGTCTCTGAACCATTGGTAGTGTATTGTTTAATTTCCACATTCTTGTGATATTTCAAATATTCTTCAGTTATTTTTTTCTATTTTTATTCTATTATAGGTCAGAGAACATATTTTATATGATTTTAAATTCACTAAGACTTGTTTTATGGTTTATAATATAGACTATCCTGGCAAATGTTTCTTGTGCCTTTGAGTGGAATTTATATAATTTTCTGTGTGAGTAGCAGTGTTTTCAGATTTCTGTTGCCTCTAGTTGGTTTATAGCATTGTTGAAGTCTCCTTTTCCTGTTTATCTCTGTCTATATGGATAATTCATATTTATAATGATTCTAAATTCATCAAGACTTGTTTTATGGTTTATAATATAGACTATCCTGGAGAATGTTTCATGTGCACTTGAGTGAAATGTATATAATTTGTTTTACAGATTTCTGTTAGATCTAGTTGGTTTATAGCACTGTTGAAGTCTTTTTTTTCCTTGTTTATCTCTGTCTATATGGTCTGTACCCATTACAGGAAGTAAGTATTGTAATCTTCAACTATTATTATGAAATTATCTATTTCTTCCTCATATTCTGTCAAGTTTTGCTTCATTATGTTCAGGCTAGGTTATTTAGAGAATATATGTTTACACTTCTTATCTCCCCATGGTGGATTAACCCTTTTATCATTATAAAATGTCCCTCCTGTAGAAACAGTTTTTTAATTGAAGCTGATTTTGTCTGATATTAGTGTAGCCATTCCAACTCTCTTGATTACTGTTTACGTGGTATATCATTTTCTACCTTTTCAACCTATTTGTCTCTTTGAATCTAAATTGTGTCTCTTACAGCCACCATATAGTCATATTATTATTTTTTTATCCTTCTGCTAACCTCTGCCTTTTGATTAGAATGTTTTGCATTTATTACTTTACAACTTTACTAAAGTATAATATAGGTGTGTGTATGGGAGGGAAAGCAATCAGTAGCCTTATTGTTTGTGCTTAGCTTTTTTGGTGGAGTCTGTGTCCCTGGACTGTAAATGTTACTGGTGATTTTTAGTCACTCCCCTACACTTATGTGGAACAGAAAGGCTTGAGGGGCTGTAGGTGGGTATTTCCTTTTCCCCATGTGGAAAGCTATAGTCAGCTGGAGTTGGCTAGGTTAGGGTAGCCAGGTATGTTAGGCTAAAATAGTCTCTACTGAGGGCAAGCCTTGTTAAACAGGACAGAATGCTCTGGCATATTTTAAAATGGTTCCTTTTCTGCTCCCCTTGCCAGAAACACGACCAGATTTTTCTTTCATTCTTACTGTGAGGACCTGATAGAGTCCTAGAAGTACAACTCATAAAAGTATAAGCACTGCCTCATGACTGATTCCCTGGAGTTTCATCTCTTAAGCTTGCACACACTAGGCTTTAAACAATTTATCAATTACAGTTCAAGTTTTCCTACCCCTTCACAGGTTCCCTTGGAATTCTCTGCTGGTGGGTTTCTGCTCTGCTAAGTTATGATTCTCTGTATCTCATTATCTGTTTATTTCAATTTTGGGGGCAGAAGTTGGCCCTATGATCTCACTACTCTGAAGGAGCTAAAAAGAGTTCTGGATTTTTCAGTTTGTTCAGCTTTGTACTTTTTATAATAATGGGAGTAAAGACTTCAAACTCCTTAAATGCCAAACCAGAAACTGGATGTCTCCTGCTTTTTTTGTTGTTGTTCTGGCATACTTCTCCCTTGTCTTCAACTTCTACAGTGCTTTAAACCTAGCGAAACTATTGATCCTATTACATTTTCACTCTTATCCTTTTGATACCTGCTTCCGTGTTCAACTCAAAACACACAACCATAATACTCATTTCATTGCATTCATGTTAACTCCCTTTGTCCTTCTCTTCTTTCTTTATATTTGCTTGACAAAACCACACCTCTACTTAAAAGCAAATGTCTGCCTATTTCACATTTGTATACATGCAACTGAATGTGGCTGAAGAAAAATACACAACCACAATGAACATACTCGGTTTAAATTCATCACTATAAACCTCTAACAGGTTCTTTAAGTTCCAAGCACTTGTTTCCTACTCTTTGGTTCATTAACCTTCCATCTTTTTTTTGAGAACTATTTTACAATCACCCTTCATATTTCTTGTACCTTATCTTAGTCAGTTTGGGCTGTTATAACAAATTACCATAAACTGAGTGACTTAAAAAACAAATATTGATTTCTCACAGTTCTGGAGGCTGGGAAGTCCAAGATCAAGGTGCTGTCAGATCAACTGTCTGATGAGAGCCACTTCCTGATTTACAGATGGCTGTCCTCCTCATGGTAACCTGACATGAAAAGAGCAGAGAGACAAAAGTAAACACTCTCATATCTTTTTACAGGGGCACAAAAATCTATCCATGAGGACTCCATTCTGTTGATCTAATTATTTCCAAGAAATTCACCTTCTAATACCACCATCACATTAGGTGTTAAAATTTCAACATCTGAATTTTGGGAGGACACAAACATTCAGACCATAGCTTATCTCCTTTCCAGTGCTCTCTCTAAGCTGATGATCTAGCTTCTTACTTCACTCAGAAAATATAAACAATCAGAAAAGCACATCCATGTACCAGCATTTGAACACATACTCTGCTTTCCTACCTATTATACTCTAGGTGAAAATACTTATACTTTTATTTAAAACTAACCCCACAATTGTGCAGTGGGATCTAATTTCCTATTATATCTTAGCACACCAGTCCAGCAATTTTCCCCTTTGCTTCTAATATTAACTCTCTACTATTGGATTAGTCCCAATAGTTTAAAAATACACTATTGTTTCTGCATGTTAAAAAGAACCTTCTGTTGACCTTACTATTTCTCCCAGTTATTTCCGCTTAAGCTACAACCATCCAGGCATTCTGTTTCTTAAACATAATAAGTAAATCTTTAACTTAGGGCTTTTGCACTAATTATTCTTCTATGACTTTCCTCCTTCTACATTAACAGATATTTGACTCTTTCTTACCATCTAGATCTCAATCTGAAGGTCGTATCAGTAGAAAGGTGAATCATATCTTTCCAATTTGAAGTAACATCTCTTTGAATCTAAAACAAATCTTTGTTTTGTTTACCTTGATTTGCTCAGGAGATTTTTCACGATCTCAAATGTTAATTGTGTATTCATGTGTTGAACTGGCTTTTCCCCATATAACATAAATTCCACTCAAGTAGATATCTTGTCTTTCTGTCCTCCACTATGAGTCTAGAACGGTGTTTCTCAACTGTTTATACCTCATATGGTGCTTTTAAGATATTTTTTCTTCATAAACCTCACCCCATAAAATTTAATTACCCCAGATATATTATGGCGTTTTAGAGGGTTACAAATCATGTAATACTGATGGAGTTTTTATTGTGCTGCTTCTGTGTTCCCGGGATCAATTTTGCCTGTTTGGGTCAATATTGCCCCTGTTGAGCATGTATAGTCTAGAAGAATGTCTGATATGTCCTTAGTGCCATATTTATTTATTTCTATATATGGACTATATATAACATATTTTATAGTTCATAGTTTATGTACATAAATTATATGTGTGTGGGGGAGTATTTATTATATATAATATATATTAAATTATATATTACATATATAATTTATATATTTTATATGTATAAATTGGTCACTAAAGACAGGTAAAGAATTCTTCTAGGCTACATATGCTCAATGTATATTCACATACATTTGGGAAGAAAATCGTCATTAAAAGCAAGTATATAATATGTAGAGGTTTATTCATTAAAGAATGATTGAACAATTACTGCGTATAAAGTATCAGAGTGTGATGTCAGAAATGCAAATATTGATGGAGAAATGTACCCAAAGAACTTAAAATTTTATGAGAGAGTGATGCTTAAGAAATTAATTATAATATAAGGTAGGATGAACTACATGTGCAACATAGACTTAAATAGTTCTGTGGGACTAGGGGAAGAAGAAATTGACTCTGAAGGAAAAGGAAATATCTAATAGAGGGAAAAGCAGATGAATAGAATTCCAACAGACAAAAAAAGGGAACTTTTTTGGAGAAGGTGGAGTCTCAAGGTCATTAGAAACTGGTTTGAGAAACTGCACAGCAAATGACCCTGTGAAAGAGGAGGGGAATCTTTGTACAAGAGGGCCAGAGTCTTTCTTTGAATGTTATTCAGTTGGCATTGGTGAGTTTTTGAAAGTTAAACCACACAGATTCAAAAAAATGGAGAAAATAAATCGTCACTTTAGTTTTTGTAGCCTCTTTTAAAATAAAAAAATCTCTTCGTATTTAGCATTTCATATTTAGGCTTCCACATTGCCAGCAGATTAATTTACCTAAAATGCACATCCAGTCATGCCAGTTTTCTGTTTAAAAGCATTCAGTGACTTTATAGCACATGCCAGACAAAGTATTAGTTCCTGAATTGAGAAGAGGTTTTTGCTCTTCATGATCAATCACTTTTATACTACCTATTGAATCTTATCACTTATCATTCCATGCCTCAAAGTCTTCACCAGGAAACATTATTATCTTGCAGTTTGCAACATGGAGCTTGCTAATTCCCATCTAATTTTCCAGATATAATGTCTCTGTTAAGTTCCATTTAATGCAGAGAATATTATCTTTTAGTCAAATCTTTAATATACTTCTTCTCCAAATAGTAACTTTGGTAGCAAGAGGATCTTTTATAACTATATCTGAAATTTGGAGTCAAGACATGCTCATTCTGTGATTTAGATTAAGGCTAGGTCTAAGCCATTTGGGTATCTTCTTTTGTGAAGGTCTTACAAGTCTTTTGCCAGTATTTCATGTTTTGTTTATTTTGTCTCCTTATTGCTTTTCTTTATTGCATTTTTTTTAAATTTCTTCAACTTTTATTTTAAGTTCTGGAGTATGTCACATAGTTAAATGTGTGCCATGCTGGTTTGCTGCACAGATCAACCCATCACCTAGTTATTAAGCCCAGCATGCATTAGCTACTCTTCCAGATGCATGTGTGTTTTTATTATATTGATCTCCTGTGTGTTCTTTATATTGTTTTATTGTTTTCATTTCTTTGAGTTGGATTTGCTGCTCTCTTCCCTTGATTATTGAATTGGAAGCTTATATCATTGTTTGTCAGTGCTTCTTTTGTATAAAATATCAGTTTCTCTTTGAGTACTCTTTTAGGAATATTATATATTTCATTTGTTATATTTTCATCATTCAATTAAAGTACTTTTTACATTCTACTGAGATTACTTTTTAACCCACACCTTATTTAGAAGGGGGTCATTTAACATTATTCAGAAACTTTCTTTTTTTGACTTTTATTTTAGGTTCAGAGGTACAAATGCAGGTTTGTTACACAGGTAAACTTGCGGCATGGGGGTTTATTATGCAGATTATCTTACCACCCAGATATTAAGCCTAGTACCCATTATTTATTTTTCCTGACACCCTCCCTCCTCCCACCCTCCACCTTCTGAAAGGCCCCAGTGTATTTTGTTCCCTTCTATGTGTCCATGAGTTCTTGTTGTTTAGCTCCCCTTATGATTGAGAACGTGTGGTAGTTTTCTGTTCCTGTGTTAGTTTGCTATGGATAATGTCCTTCAGCTACATCCACATTCCTGCAAAGGACAGGATCTTGTTCCTTTTTATAGCTGCATAGTATTCTGTTGTATGTATGTACCGCATTTCCTTTATCCAGTCTTTTCTGTTCAATACACGGTGCTGGGACAATCAGCTAGCCGTGTGTAGAAGATTAAAACTAGACTCCTTCCTTATACCATACACAGAAATTAACTCAAGATGGATTCAAGACAACTGTAAATCCTGAAACTGTAAAAACCCTGGAAGACAACCTAGGCAATACCATTCAGGACATACGCATGGGCAAAGATTTTATCATAAAGACATGAAAAGCATTTGCAACAGAAGCAAACGTTAATAAATGAGATTTAATTAAACTAAAGAGCTTCTGTATAGAAAAAAAAAAACAATTGATAAGAGTAAAGAGGCAACCTACACAATGGATGCAAATTGCTGCAAACTGTGCCTCCAACAAAGGTCTGATATGCAGCATCTATAAGGCACTTAAACAAATTTACAAGAAAAAAAATCCCAAACAGCCCTATTAAAAAGTGGGCAAAGGACATGAACAGACACTTTTCAGAAGACATACATACAGCCAACAAATATATTTTAAAAAGCTCAACATCACTGATCATTATAGAAATGCAAAAACCACAGTAAGACACCATCTCACACCAGTCAGAATGGCTATTATAAAAAAGTAAAAAAATAACAAATGCTGGCGATGTTGTGGAGAAAAAGGAGCACTTATACACTTTTGGTGAGAGTATTTAAGAAATTTCTAGCTGTGTTTATGTTCTTGACCTCTAGGTTAATTTCACTATAGTCAGAGATTTCAATTATTTGAAAGTCTTGCTATATTTCTCATCTTGTCTATGTTGCTGTATGATCCATGCATTCTAGAAAATGTATACCTTGAAGTTATTGAACATAGTGTTTTATAAATGTATGTTTGCTCATATACTTAATTGTGTTATTAATAGTGTAGTTAATATTGATAACACTACTCGTTTTATTAATATTAATAATGTAAACATGTTAATACTAATAACAGTGCTATTAATAAGTATATATGTATAGTATCTCTTTGTTCTCTATGTTACCATGAGATGTATGTTTTAAGAATCCTACTATAATTGTGAGTGTATCTATTTTCTCTTTATTTCTGTGAATTTTTGCTTTATACATTGGAAACAGTTATTAGCTGCATACACCTTTAGCATTGTTACACCTTTTCATAGAATTGATACATTTATCAATATGATATCTTATTCCATATATTCAAGTAATATTTCCTGCTTCAGTATCTATTGTCTGATATGAATAAAGTCACATCAGCTTTCCTTTGGCTGGAGTTCAGATAGTATTCTTTTTCCATCCTCCTGTTATATTCAAACTATTTACCATCTTATATTTAGAGTGAATGTCTTGAAATCAGAGTATAGTTAGTACTTGCTTTGTTGATATGATTACCCTTGTTTTTCACTTGGAGTGTTTGGTCCATTTATATATAATTTCTGATAAATTTGATCTTAATTCTTAATATTTGGGTTATAATTCTTCCTTCTGTTCTCTTTTCTTATGTTCCACCCTAAATCTCTTCTTTATGATTACTCAAGTATTTCTATTTTACTAATTTTAATTTATATCTTATATTAGTTTTTATTTTATATATATTTTTTCTTATATTGGTTACTGTATAGATTTGGCAAACAGCATATTGTAATAGATAAATCTATATTTTTCTCACATATTGATCAACGCAAATCTTGTACTTTAACAAACATTTTAAAATCTTTCAAAATGCTGTTATTTTTCTTGATTTAAGAAGTAAATATTCTTATATTTTTATCTTACACATACATTTTATTCTGTTTTACAGTTTTATGCTTTCATATGAAATCATTTTCATTAAACCTGAAGAATTTTGTAAAGTATTTCCAAAGGTCTACACCAAATAAATTATCTTAGTTTTATCTAGGTAGAAACATCACTATTTCTGTTTAATTGTTAGAGAATATTTTCACTTGGTGTTAGACTACATGGTACTCATTTTTGTTTGTTTGTTTTTCTCTTTTATTTTTTTAAAATGTCTGCTTATTTTTCTTGCAAGGCAGCCATAGGCTTTACTGCTGCTTCTTTGAAGGTAAAATGTATTTTTTTATGTGGTTGCAAATAAAATTTTCCCTTTAGTTTTAAGTGGTTGTATTATGAGGTACTTCATTGTATTTTCTGGATTCACTAGCATTTTTGAACCCATTTATTAACATTTTAAATAAATCTTAGGAAATTATTGATCACTACATAGTCAATATTGCTTATGCACCATTTTTTCTTGACTTTCCTTCTGAAATTCCATTTATATCTATGTTAGGCTTTTTGAATATGTCTCACAAAACTTTTGGCTGTACTCTGGCATTGTTTCTGTTTTTTCTCTATTATTCAGTTTTTATCTTTGCTATTAACTGGAATTCGACTTTTCTTATTCTATGTTATGCTGTGTTTATCACCTGTTTCAATTTTAAATATTTATTATTTTGTATTGTAAATTTGATACTGTTTTCTGGATCTCTACTTTTTGTTTATCCTGTGTTTTTAAATTAATTCAGTTCACCTCTTCCTCTATTTTCTCTCTTTTTTATTTTTATTTTTATTTTACTTTAAGTTCTGGGATTCAAGTGCAGAATGTGCAGGTTTATTACATAGGTATACATGTGCCATGGTGGTTTGCTGTACCTATCAACCTATCATCTAGGTTTTAAGCCCTGCATGTATTATGTATTTGTCCTAATGCTCTCCCTTCCCTTAACCCCCACCCCCCGACAAACCCTGGTATGTGATGTTCCCCTCTCCCTGTCCATGTGTTCTCATTGTTCAACTCCCACTTATGAGTGAGAACATGCAGTGTTTGGTTTTCTGTTTATGTTAGTTTGCTGGAAATGATGGTTTCCAGCTTCATTCATGTCCCTGGAAGAGACATGAACTCATCCTTTTTATGGCTGCATAGTATTTCATGAGGCATATGTGTCGTATTTTCTTTATCCAGTCTATCATTGATGGGCATTTGGCTTGGTTCCACATCTTTGCTAATGTAAATAGTACTTCAGTAAACATATGTGTGCATGTGTCTTTATAGCAGAATGGTTTATAATCCTTTGAGTGTATACTCAGTAATGGGATTGCTGGGTCAAATAATATTTCTGATTTTAGATCCTTGAAGAATCTACACACTGATATCCACAATGGTTGAACTAATTTACACTCCCATCAATAGTGTGAAAGCATTTATAGTTTTCCACACCCTCACCAGCATCTGTTGTTTCTTGACTTTTAATAATTACTGTTCTAACTGGTGTGAGATGGTATCTCATTATGGTTTTGATTTGAATTTCTCTAATGACCAGTGATGATGAGCTTTTTTTTTTATGTTTTTTGGCCACATGAAGGTCTTCTTTTGAGAAGTATCTCTTCATACCCTTTACCCACTTTTGATGGGGTTGCTTTTTTCTTGTAATTTTGTTTAATTTTCTTGTAAATTCTGGATAATAGACCTTCGTCAGATGGGTAGCTTGCAAAAATTTTCTCCTATATGTTGCCTTTTCACTCTAGTGATACTTTATTTTTCTGTGCAGAAACCTTTACTTTGATTAGATCCCATTTGTCAAATGTGGCCTTTGTTGCCATTACTTTCGGTGTTTTAGTCATGAAGTCTTTGCCCATGCCTATGTCCTGAATGGTATTGCCTAGGCTTTCTTCTAAGATTTTTATGGTTTGTGGTTTTACATTTAAGTCTTTAATCCATCTTGAGTTAATTTTTGTACAAGGTTTAAGGAAGAGGTCCAGTTTCAGTTTTCTGCATATGGCTAGCCAGTTTTTACAGCACCATTTATTAAATAGGGAATCATTTCCGTATTGCTTATTTTTATCAGGTTTATTGAAGATCAAATGGTTGTAGATGTGTGGTGTTATTTCCAGGCCTCTGTTCTATGTGCCTGTTTTTGTACCAGTACCATGCTGTTTTGATTACTGTAGGCTTGTAGTATAATTTGAAGTCAGGTAGCATGATGCCTCCAGCTTTGTATTTTTTGCTTAGGATTGTCTTGTCTATACAGGCTCTTTTTTGGTTCTATATACAATTTAAAGTGTTTTTTTTTTTTTTTTCTAATTCTGTGAAGAAAGTCACTAGTAGCTTGATGGAAATAGCATTGAATCTATAAAATACTTTGGGCAGTATGGCCATTTTCATATTAGTTCTTTCTAACCATGATCATGGAATGTTTTTCCATTTGTTAGTGTCCTCTTTTATTCCCTTGAGCAGTGGTTTGTAGTTCTCCTTGCAAAGATCCTTCACATTCCTTGTAAGTTGTATTCCTAGGTATTTTATTCTCTTTGTAGCAATTGTGAATGGGAGTTTACTCATGATTGGCTGTCTGCTTATCTATTGTTGGTGTATAGGAATGCTTGTGATTTTTGCACATTGATTTTGTATCCTGAGACTTTGCTGAAGTTGCTTATCAGCTTAAAGAGATTTTGGGCTGAGATGATGTGGTCTTCTAAGTATACAATCATGTCATCTGCAAACAGAGACAATTTGACTTCCTCTCTTCCTATTTGAATATGCTTTATTTCTTTTTCTTGTCTGTTTGCCCAGGCCAGAACTTCCAATATTATGTTGAATCAGAGTGGGGAGAGAGGGAATTCTCATCTTGTGCCAGTTTAAAAATAATGCTTCCAGCTTTTGTCCATTCAGTATGATATTGGCTATGTATTTGTCATAAATAGCTCTTATTATTTTGAGATATGCTCCATCATTACCTAGTTTATTGAGAGTTTTTAGCATGAAGGGATGTTGAATTTATTGAGGGCCTTTTCTGTATCTATTTAGATAATCGTGGCTTTTGTCATTGATTCTGTTTATGTGATGGATTCCGTTTATTGATTTGTGTATGTTAAGCCAGCCTTGCATCCCAGGGATAAAGCCAAGTTGATGGTTGTGGATAAGCTTTTGGATGTGCTGCTAGATTTGGTTTACCAGTATTTTATTGATAATTTTTGCATCAGTGTTCATCAGGGATATTGGCCTCAAATTTTTGTTGTTGTTGTTGTTGTTGTTGTGTCTCTACCAGGTTTTGGTATCAGGATGATGCTGGCCTCATAAAATGAATTAGGGAATTTGTTGCTTAAATTCCTTTGCAGATTCTGGATATTAGATCTTTAACAGATGGATAGATTGCAAAACTTTTCTCTCATTCTGTAGGTGGTCTGTTCACTCCAATGACAGTTTTCTTTGCTGTGCAAAAGCTGTTTAGTTTAATTTGATCTCATTTGTCAATTTTTGCTTTCATTGCAATTGCCTTTGGCGATTTCATTGTAGTCTTTGCCCATGCCTATTTACTGAATGGTATTGCCTAGATTTTCTTCTAGGGTTTTATAGTTTTGGGTTTTACATTTGAGTCTTTAATCCATCTTGACTGAATTTTTGTATAAGATGTAAGGAAAGGATCCAGTTTTAATTTTCTGCACACGGCTAGCCAGTTCTCCCAACATTATTTGTTAAATAGGGAATCGTTTCCCTATTGCTTGTTTGTGTTGGGTTTGTTGAAGATAGGATGGTTTTAGATGTGTGGTTTATTTCTGAGTACTCTGTTCTGTTCCATTGGTCTATGTGCCTGTTGTTGTACCAGTACCATGCTCTTTTGGTTACTGTTCCCTTGTAGAATACTTTGAAGTCAGGTAGCGTGATGCCTCCAGCTTTATTCTTTTTGCTTAGGATTGTCTTGGCTATTTGAGCTCTTTTTTGGTTCCATATGGATTTTAAAATAGTTTTTTCTAATTCTGTGAAGAATGTCAATGGTAGTTTAATGGGAATAGCATTGAATCTATAAGTTGCTTTTGGCAGTATGGCCATTTTTATTATATTGATTCTTCCTATCTATGGGCATGGAATGTTTTTCTATCTGTTTGTGTTCTCTCTGATTTCCTTGAGCAGTAGTTTACAGTTCTCTTTGAAGAGTTCCTTTACTTCCCTTAATAGCTGTACTTCTAGGTGTTTTATTTTCTTTGTGGCAATTGTGAATGGGAGTTCATTTATGATTTGGCCTTGTGCTTGTCTGTTGATGTATAGGGATGCTTGTGATTTATGCACATTGATTTTATATCTCGAGACTTTGTTGAACTTGCTTATTAGCTTAAGAGGCTTTTGGGCTGAGTCAGTGAGGTTTTCTAGATATAAGATCATGTCATCTGCAAACAAAGATGATTTGACTTTCTGTCTTCCTATTTGAATGCCCTTTATTTCTTTCTGTTAACTGATTGCCCTGGTCAGAACTTCCAACACTTTGTTGAATAAGAGTGATGAAAGAGGGCATCCTTGTCTTGTGCCAGTTTTCAAGGGTAATGCTTCCAGCTTTTGCCCATTCAGTATGATACTGGCTGTGGGTTTGTCATAAACGGCTCTCATTTCAAGATATGCTTCCTCAATATCTAGTTTATTGATAGTTTTTAACATGAAGTTGGATTTTATAGAAGGCCTTTTCTGCATCTATTGACATAATTACATCTTTTTCCTTTAGTTCTGTTTATGTGATGAATATGAATATGAATTATGTTTATTGATTTGCATATGTTGAGCCAGCCTTGCATCTCAGGGACGAAGCTGACTTGATAATGGTGGCTAAGCTTTTCGAAGTACTGCTGCATTCGGTTTGTCAGTATTTTATTGAGGATTTTTAAATAAATGTTCATCGGGGATACTGGCCTGAAGTTTTCTTTTTTTGTTGTATCTCTGCCATATTTTGACATTAGGATGATGCTGGCCTCATAAAATAATTTAGGGAGGAGTCCTTCCTTTTTAATTGTTTGGAATAGTTTAAAAAGAAATGGTACTAGCTTTTCTTTGTTCCTGTAGCAGAATTCAGCTGTAAATCCTTCTGGACCTGGGCTTTTTTTGGTTGGTAGACTATTTATTACTGCCTCAATTTCACAATTTGTTATTGGTCTGTTCAGGGATTCAAGTTCTTCCTGGTTCAGTCTTGGAGAGTGTATGTGTCCAAGAATTTATCTATTTCTTCTAAATTTTCCAGTTTATTTGCATAGAGGTGTTTATAATATAATCTGATGATTGTTGGTTGTTTGTTTTTTTGTGGGGTCAGTGGTGGTATCCCCCTTATCATTTCTTATTGTATTTATTTAAATCTTCTCTCCTTTCTTTTTTATTAGTCTCACTAGTGGTCTATTTTATTGATTTATTCAAAAAACCAGCTCCTGGATTTGTTGATTTTTGAAGGGTTTTTTGTGTGTGTGTGTCTCTATCTTCTTCAGTTCTGTTCTGAAGTTGGTTATTTGTTGTCTTCTGCTAGCTCTGGGGTTTGTTTGCTCTTGGTTTTCTAGTTCTTTTAGTTATGATGTTAGGGTGTCAATATGAGATCCTAACTTTTCAATGTGAACTTTTAGTGTTATAAATTTCCCTCATAACATTGCTTTAGCTGCATCTCAGAGATTCTGATACATTGTTTCATTGGTTTCAAATAACTTCTCAATTTCTGCCTTACTTTCGTTATTTTCGCAGGAGTCATTCAGGTGCTGATTGTTCAATTTCCATATAGTTGTGTGGCTTTGAGTGAGCTTTTTAATCTTGGGTTCTAATTTGATTGAGCTATGGTCCGAGAAACTATTATTATTTTAGTTCTTTTGCATTTTATGAGGAGTGTTTTATTTTCCATTATGTAATCAATTTTAGTGTAAGTGCCATGTGGTGCTGAAAAAAATACATTGTTGGTTTTGGGTGGTGAGTTCTGTAGACATCTATCAGGTCTACTTAGCTTAGAGCTGAGTTCAAGTCCTGAATATCTTTGTTAATTTTCTGTCTTGATGATATGTCTAATACTAACAGTGGGGGAATTAAAGTCTCCCAGTATTATTTTGTGGGGGTCCAGGTCTCTTCTAAGAACTTGCTTTATGACGTTTGTAGATTTTCAGTATTGAAAATCTAAGATTTGGGGATTTTCAGCATTTTTGTGTTGTTTTTCCTCAACTTCATGAATTTATCTACCTTTGATCTTTGAGGCTGATGACCTTTAGATGGGGATTTTGTGGGGTCTCTTTTGTTGATGTTATTTTGTTGTTGCTTTCTGTTTGCTTGTTTTTCTTCTGTAAGGCCCCTTGTCTGCAGGTCTGCTGCAGTTTGGTGGGGTCCACTCCAAACCCTGTTCGCCTGCATAACACCAGTGGGGGCTGCAGAACAGCAAAGATTGCTGCCTGCCCCATCCTCCAGAAGCTTCCTCCCAGAGGGGCACTGACCTGATGCCAGCGAGAGCTCTCCTGTATGAGTCGTCTGGCAAGGTCTCACCCACTCAGGAGGCACAGGGTCAGGGACCTGCTTGAAGAGGCAGTCTATTTCTTAGTGGAGCTAGTGTGCTAGGCTGGAGAAATCACCCTTATTGGGATCAGCCTGTCTCTTCAGAGCTGGCAGGCAGGCTGAACCTGAGATGATGGCTGCCCCTCCCCCTGGGTGCTCTGTCCCAGGGAGGTGAGAGTTCTGTCTGCAAGCCCCTGACTGGAGCTGCTGAAATTCATACAGGGATGCCTTACTCAGTGAGGAGGATCCAAAGAAGCTGTCTGTCCAAGATCTGCCACAGCTGCTTCGCTGCTCTATGGGGAATTCTGCCCAGTTCAAACTTGCCAGTCTTCTTAGGACTGTCCTGGGAAAACTGCCTACTAGAGCCACAGTAATGGCAGTCGTCTCTCCTCTCCAGGAACATGGTTGTCCCAGACAGACTCTAGACTGCTATCGTGCAGTGGGAATTTCAAGCCAGTGGTTCTTAGCTTGCTGGGCTCCGTGGTAGTGGGACCGACTCAGAAGACCACTTGGCTCCCTAGCTTCAGCCCCCTTTCCGTGGGAGTGGATGATTCTCCTGTCTCACTGGAGTTCCAGATGTGGCTGGAGTATGCAAACACTCCTGCAGTTCAGTGTCTGCCTGAACAGCTGTCCAGTTTTGTGCTTGAGATCCAAGACTCTGGTAGTGTAGGCTCAATCTCCTAATCTGCAGATTGCAAAAATCCGTGGGAAAAAGCATAGTACTCCTGGTGGGTAGCACAGTCCCTCATCACTTCCCTTGGCTAAAGTGTAGGGGGGTCCCCCTGCCCCATGCAGCTCCTGGGTGAAGCGACGCCCCACCCAGCTTCTACTCACTCTCCATGGGTCGCGCCCACTGCCTAGTCAGTCCTTGGGAAATGAACTGGGTACTGCAGTTGGAAATGCACAAATCACCAATTGAAGTTAGTCTGTCTGGGAGCTGCAGACCAGAGCTGTTTCTCTTCGGCTATCTTGGGGACCCCTCCCCACCATGTGCCATTTTCAAGATTTCGAAGATAAGAAATAAAGCCAAAGTTAACTTTTTTATGTATCAGATTAAATTTTCAAATATACATATTTTATATTTTTAAATTTGGAATTATTTTATTTGTAGTCTCAATACACTACATTTTCTCTAATATCCTTAGAGAGCTAATTCATGGATGCATAATAGGTAATATCTTTCTCTTATACAACTCTGTGTAGTCATACAAGTGAAATAACTTCAGGGCATAGTAAATTAATTATATCTAATTTGTAACAGAGTGCTCATTTAATAATTTTGCTCAGATTGAAGACACAGAATGCAAATCTTCTATGCTTCAGTGTGTGTGACAGTATTGTCCTTAGCAACCCCACTAAATGATGTGGGAACTCCTGTAAGAGAAAGAAAAGTGAGAAAAATAAGACTAAACTAGATAAACTGAAAATTGATAGTTTAAAAAGCTAGTTATTATGCCACTGGAACTAGACTGATATCCAGAAAGTGACATAGAACTTGCTTTGTGATGATTTAGTTAAGAAGAATGTATGTCTAGTGTGTCATAAAGTGGATGAGTACTTCATCCTAAATTAAGAATAATGAATTCCTTGGGTAATTCACGTTTATGAAAGAACTAGAATGAAGAATAGAAACTAAAATTATATGTAAAAAATAGCGTGCATCTCTCTGATCTCTGAAATGGACATCGTATCTGAAGTATGCAGCATTTTGATCAGAAGAACAAGAGGCGTGAGATGAGGGACTGGATACGTACACCTCTGATGCTGACGATTTATTCTCAGAATCTTGTCACTATTAATGGCATTATACTAATTTTAAACAATGTTTTTATATTTTTCTAAATATAAGCCAGCATTTATGACAATTATCAAGACTATCATTTTTCATTATTGCTGCTTTTGGAATACAATTTTATTTTATTATTTACTTACTTATTTTTAAATTTCAACTTTTGTTTTAGATACTGGGGTACATCTGCAGGTTTGTACTGGGGGATATTGCATGATGCTGAGGTTGTGGTACAGAGTCTGTCATCCTGGTCGTTAGCATAGTACTCAATAGGCAGTTTTTCAACACATACCCCCCTCTTTCCCTGCTCTAGTAGTCCGCAGTGTCTGTTGTTCCCATCTTTGTGTTCATGTGCTCCATGTTTAGCTCCCACTTATAACTGGGAACATGTGGTATTTGGTTTTCTGTTCCTATGTTAATTTGCTTAGGATTATGGCCTCCCATGGTATCCATGTTGCTGCAAATGACATGATTATATTCTTTCATTATCACTGTGTAGTATTCCATGGTATATATGTACCATATTTTCATTTTCCAATCCTCTATTTATGGGCACCTGGGTTGATTTTATGCCTTTGCTATCATAAGTAGTGCAGTAATGAACATATAAGTGAATGTGTCTTTTTGGTAGAATGAGTTATTTATCTTTGAGTGTATACCAGTAATGGAATTACTGGATTGAATAGTAGTTCTGTTTTAAGTAAGTTTTTTGAGAAATCTTCAGACTGATTACCACAATGGCTGAACTTCCCACCAGCAGTATATAAGGATTTCCTTTTATCTGCAGCCTCACCAGTATCTTTTTTTAAAACTCTTTAATAATAGCCAATTTCATAAGGACCTGGTCAAATTATTTCATAGTAATTATGGTCAATTTTAGTAACAATTCCAAATTTAAGGAAAAGATATTCTACTTTTGGTAATGACAGAGAAGGTGATGGACAACACATTCTGCTAAAAACAATTATAAAAGTTGGGAATATATATTTCAAAAAATAACTGTTTGCAGGCACTGGGGAGCAGACAACAGAAATAGAATTTGAGGGGCTAGAGTCTTTGAGAGATGGAAGCACAGTATGTAATTTCTAAATTCATTTCCATACGGTGGTTTGCAGTTTGTCCCTAGGGAAAAGAAAGACTCAGTAGCAATCAGCAGCCCAACTGAACAAAGGAGAAAAAGGATGGCATTTGGTGCTTCTTGGCTGACTGAAATTTAAGCAACAGAATTGTGGAGAGAAGAGAACTACAGAGAATAAACCCCAAAATCTCTATGTAAATTGTTCCTAAGTCACTAGTTTATCCTCAACTGTTCACGCATAGAGAAAAACCCCAGGATACTCAGCAGGGAAAAATTGCTGGGAGGCTAAAGTATTGAATTGAGATTTCAGCATCCTCATGGTTCAACTCTGACTTTTGACGCCAGAGGGTGCATAACCTTAAAGTACCTGCAATAGTCTTAGAAGTAAGTGTTGCAGCCTAGAATTAAAGACAAACCTAAAATGCAACAGTTATAGCAAAGCCCAAAGTGATGCTTAAAGAGATAAAAATGATTCATTGCCTTTCCATCTGCCAACCAAAAGATAATGTTAGCTTCTTGGGAAGTAGATAGCATCATTCAGAGTCTCTAAAATACTGTACACAAAATGTACAGCATCTAACCTAAAATTACAAGGTATAGTTGAAGCAAAACAAATAAATACACAGAATCGCTGACTAGAAATTGTTAAAAAATGGATAAAAGAAACTAACCATCTAGTGATTTGAGATTTTGGGTGATCAAATAAGACCATTAAAATTGTGATAAATATGTATAAGATCACAGAGAAAATGATGGAAGATTTTAATAGGGACCCAAAATTCACACACAGACAAAAAAAAGAGAAAAGTGGTAGAAAGTAAAAACTACAATAACTAAAATTAAGAATCCAATAGATAGATGTAACAGAAGGCTAAAACATCAGAAAACAAGATGAGTTATCTGGGAGATAGGTTAGTAAATACGCATTGCGGTGATGCCCATAGAGAAAACAAAGGTATAAAATATATAAAAGAGGGAAGGGCAAAAAGTTCTAGCATATGGGCAATTAGAATCCTAGAAAAAGACTAAGAAGAAGTTAGATAGAAAACATATTTCAAAATAAACTGTATGAAAATTTTTACAAACCAGTGAAGGCTATTAATATACATTTAAGGAGCTTTATAATTATATATTTAGAAAATCCAAAAGAATTTACAGATAAAGTACTAGCATTAATAAGTGAATTAAACAAATTTGTTGGATTCCAGGCCACATAAGGAAATTGACTATATTTCTTGATGTCCTATTAAGGTATAGAATTTAAACCTACAGTGTTTACCTAAAACCCTGTTTGGCATTCTCCTCTTCAATACAAGATGTGGTTTTGTAATTACAGGGATATCACATTTTACTGTATTTAAATATACTGTGCTTCATGGATTTTGCCTTTCTTGTGAATCAAAGGTTTGTGGCAATCCCACATCAAGCAAATCTATTGGTACCATTTTTCCAACATCATGTGCTCACTTTGTGTCTTTGTGTCACATTTTGGTAACTCTAACAATATCAGACTTTTAAAATTATATCTACTGTGGTAACCTGTAATCAGTGTGCTCTTTAATGTTCCTGTTGTAATTGCTTTGGAATACCAAGGAATCATGATCATATTAAGATGGCATAGTTAATTGGTGAATGTTGTGTGCACTCTGACTGCCCCACCAACTGACCATCTCCTTATCTCTCTTCCCCTTCAGCCTTCCTACTCCCTAATACACAACAGTATTGCAACTAGGCCAACTAATAACCCTACAGTGATCTGTAAGTGTTTAAGTAAAAGGAAGAGTCACATGTCTCTCTCTTTAAATCAAAAACTAGAAACGGGTAAGCTCAGTGTGGAAGGCATGTCAGAAGCCAAGACAGGCCAAAAACCAGGCCTCTGACAACAAACAGCCAAGTTGTGAATACAAAGAAAATGTTTTTGGAGAAAATTAAAAGTGCTACTCCAGTGAACATGCAAATGATAAGAAAGTGAAATAGATTTATTGCTGATATAAAGAAAATTTTAGTGGTCTGGATAGAAGATCAAACCAGTCACAACCTTCTTGTAAGCCTCAGCCTAATTCAGAGCAAAGCTCTAACTCTCTTCAGTTTTATGAAGGCTGATAGAGGAGAGGAAACTCTAAAAGAGCCATATGTGATGAATCCACAGCCAACATAAATGAGGAAAACTGGAAACTATTTTTCCAAAGAAATAGAGTAAGATAAGGATGTACACTCTCACTACTCCTATTCAAGATAGTACTGGAAGTTTTAGCTGAAGCAATCAGACAGAAGAAAGAAATAAAAGGCATCCAAATTGTAAAAGAGGAAGCCAAATTATCTCTGTTCACTGATGACATGATTATTATACCTAAAGAACCCTACAGACTCCTAGAACTGATTAGTGACTTCATTAAAATCTCAGGATACAAAATTAACATACAAAAATTAGTAGCATTTCTATACACCAATAATGTTCAAGCTGAGGACCAAATTATGAACACAATCTCATTTACAATAGACACACAAAAAATAAAATGCCCAGTTATATTTTTAACCAAGGAGGTGAAAGATCTCTAGGAGGCAAAAGATCTCTACAAGGTTCTCTTTCTCCTTCTCTAGAACCTTCTAGAGATCTTTCACCTCCTTGGTTAAACATATAAGCGATTCAAGGGGAATCGCTTGAACCCGGGAGGCAGAGGTTGCAGTGAGCCGAGATTGTGCCACCGCACTATATCTTGGCGACAGAGCAAGACTCAGTCTCAAAAACAAATAATAATAATAATAAGGCAGGTATGTTCTTAGGCAAAATGCCATTGTACACTGTAATAGAGTATAGTCGAGTGTAAAGATAACTTTTATATGTACTGAGAAACACAAAAAACTCCCATCACTCATTTTATTGAGATATCTGATTTAATATGCTTGTCTGGAACAAAACTTGCAGTATCTTTCAGGCATGCCTGTGACAACGACCTTTCCCTGTTCTGCTTCATCTCTTCTTCTTTTTCTCTCCCCTTCCATCCATATGTCTTTTTCTGTGTGTCTTTCTTCCTTCTTCCCTTCCTTTCTTCCTTCTTTCCATCCATCTTTTATTCTAACTTTTACATTCTTCATTTATAATGTATTGAGAATGTTAAAATTGTATTTATGTAATAATGTAAGCATCTAATATATATTGATTGGATAACTACTAAGATACTATCTGTCTTAATTGAACTCTGTCACCGTTATCCTTAGAGACTTAAAAAAATTTTTTTTTTGATACATGTTCTCACTGTCTTACCCCGGCTGCGGTGCAATGGTGCAATCTTGATTCACTGCGGCCTTGACCTCCTGGGCTCAAACAATCCTCCTACTTTAGCCTCCCAAGTAGCTGGGACTAAAAGCATGCACCATCACACCCAGCTAATTTTTTAATTTTTTTGTGGAGAGGAGGTCTCACGCTTAGGCTGGTCTGGAACGCCTGAGCTCAAGTGATTCTGTTGCCTCAGCTCTCAGTTACAGGCATGAGCCACCACACCTAAGAAATTATTTTTAATCCTACTAAATTCTTAAAATAGATAACTGTAAGAATCTTATATTTTTAAATAACAGTTTTATTTTTTTTTTATATAACAGCTTGTTTAGCAATCCATAAGAATATTAGCAACAGGATTCTTCTACTGTTGCCTAATAAGTTGAATTCTGGGACTCAAACAAACAAACAAGAGAAATTACCAGAAAAAGACAGTATCAGGTCTGCATATATCCCACACCACTTTCTTAGGCACTAAATGTGGAAACAGAACTACAGTAAATCAAATATGAGTTAAATCGTCAGTTAGTATGATTTTGAGGTGAGCATACCATCTGATTTTTTTAAAAAATAGCCATTAAGGACAATGCTTATTTTTATAACAGGTTAACTTACGCTTTACTCTCTTTTGATTTCTTTAGTCATATACATTCTCATGAGCTGCAGAAATTCATCCCATCTATCGATTGCTAATTATTTAGTATGTAGGCAATTGTTTTGCATAAGTTGGTATTAAGAAAATTATAGAAAATCTGAACAACCATAAATGTAAAATGCTACCATATCAGAATTTTACTTTGGAAATGTTAATAATTTTGCCATTAAAAATATTGAGAGTGATAATCTTCAGTTCCATATGTTGTCAGAAGTTTTTCAGGTGTCAAAAAAATATAACACCATTCATTTGAATTTCTCTATAGTTAAGCCATCTGGTTCAGTTAAGTACCAGAAGCATCAAATTATTCATGATTCTGTTAGATAGAATGTCATTTATGCTATTGGAGAATAAATTGAGATTACAAATATGTCAGTGGTATGTCTAAAATGTTCCTCCATAATGGAGATAAGTGTCGATGTTTCTGGTAAGATGTAACAGTTAATATTACTGCTAATATTCAATACAAATACATTATAAATGGGGTGGTATTTTGAACGTCCACAATTTTATTAAATTTTGGATTTCATATTTTTAATATTATTTTATTGTTATATGACATATAATAAATATCACAGACTTACATATTACTGTGTTACTCTTACCAGAAGAAGCATCAGGAGTTGAGTAGGTCTTCAAAAATTTTAAGGGGTGTTACATTTGAATAGCTTCAATGACTTCGAAAAAACAAGGCCATCATAAACAACATAGCTGGACTATATGGTACATCAGATAGCTTCCCTATATTCTAACATATGTTTTCACCAGCAAGGTAGTATTTAATATTTGATGTTAATTCTTCATTTCTGCAATGATCATGGCCAGAGTATAATTTGAAATTAAACCAGTGAATCTTTATTGAGCATGTATGTGAAATGTGTCAGGAACTCCATTAGCTACGGTGAGTGTTAGAAAGTCAAACACAGTGTGGTTCCACTTTCAGGGACTTTGCTTCAGTCTCACTTTTGCTGCTGCTCACTTTATTTGTTGGTGCTACAGACTTCTGTTTGCACCAAGCTTGACAGATGCCTTTAAGGGAATAAAACCCCAGAATCAGTTGGTGGAAGTTTGAAATTTCCTTACGTTCTTAAAATGCAAATTTAATAAATATTTATGAAACATTTTTGATATGCAAGTTTCTTAGAATTAAAAAAACAACAGTTAAAAAGAATTTTAAAAAGTTACTTTTAATTCCTAGAATTAAAAAAAAAAACTAAAAGCAAACAAACAAAAAATTGCCTCTATAAAATTTCCAGGCTAATGAAATTATAGAAATGAAAAAAAAAAATAAAACTTCAAAGTAAAATAATTAAAAGTGTTAAAATAGAGAAAAATATCTTGTGTTTTTGGGAGCAAATTGGCTGGATAAAAATGACTAATTCTGAAATGATTTGGGAAAGGTTTTCTAAAGTAAGAAATATTTGAACCAGTTCTTGAAAAGTCATTTTATATCTCTTCTCAGCTAAGAATCATTTCAAGATCAACAAAAAACAGAACCTGCTTAGAAAGGCAGTATATATCCTGAATTGCATTATCATTTTTGATAATACAAGAACTATAGTAAATATGATATATTAGAACTTTTAAATTGTTGCAGTAATGCAGAGGGTGGTTGGCTTTATCCCTAGGAATTTTATCTAGAAGTTTCTTACAATGTAATTTTTAAAATATAGTTAATGTATGTAATTTTTAAAATATACATGACAATATTTGGAAGAATCTGAGCCACCAACTACTACTTATTATATCCATGCATTTAACTCTTTTCTTTTCTTTTTTTTGGAGCTAGTGTCTCACTCTGTCTCCCAGGCTGGAGTGCAATGGTGCAATCTCGGCTCACGGCAACCTCCACCTTCCAGTTTAAGCAGTTCTCCTACCTCAGCCTCCTGAGTAGCTGGGACTACAAGTGCTCACCACCACACCTAGCTAATTTTTACCTTTTTAGTAGAGACAGGTTTCTCCATGTTGGCCAGGCTGGTCTCAAACTCCTGGTCTCACGTGATCTGCCTCCCAAAGTGCTGGGATTACATGTGTGAGCCACTGTACCCAGCCGCATTTAACTCTTGCAATTGACTGGTTTCAGAATCTTGACTTGCATGTTAAAAGTTATGGTTTTTATCATGGTAATTCCATCAGTCTTACAGCTTCTGAACTATCCTATATCCCCTGTGCCTCCTGACCATATCCCTATTATGTGCAAATAACCAAATACCAGCAGGCTTTTATATATATATATATGTATGTATGTGTGTATATATATATATATATATATATATATTAGATTCTTAAACCAAAACATAAAATATTCATCATAATCATCCACAAACATCTACTAGAGCCATTTATAAATAAGGCCAAGTGCAATGGGTTGGAAATACTGGCAGTATTAGGATATGGTACAGTCCCTAATTTTCAAGGATTTAGAATGTAATTGAGTAGATAAGATATTTACCTTAAGAATATTAACCTACATTTAAAAAGCAAATGTATGGCCACTCTGTGACAAATGTAGAGCATAGACACTAAGTGTCATGGAATTTAGGAAAGTATCAACCCACAAAATTTGGGGAAATAAAAAAAGATCTCTGGCAAAACTAGAAAGATAGGATTTAGGAAGACATTAAGACTTTCCTGGCAAGAAAACTATTTTGAGTAGAGGAATAATGGGGTATGTATGTTCAAGGAACCATGAATAGACATGTTTGGCAATAATAGAGAATCTCTTTTAAAAAAATGTGCATTAATACTAAAAAGTTAGGTAGAGTCCATGCTGTGGAAGGCTTTGAATTTTATCTCATGCTTAATAGAGAAAAGCAGAAGCTTTGGAGCGGGGTGATGACACATGCAATGTAAAACATGGGATGGATTGAAAAAGGCATTTGGATGCAGGATCCTAGGTAGCAATAGAAGGGGTAAAGACTAGAGTATTGTCTAGAGAACAAACAGGAAGTCAGTGAGAGAGACATTACAGGGATTCAGTAGATTCCTATTCCTTAACTTTATGTCTAAAATGTGGAAATTATTGGACCTGTTTGCTCAGGGCCTGCTTTCTCTTCTTTCCTAATATATTTATGATAATATTCAGCAATATGCTTCTTCCCACAAGGCAAAATGATTGACTTTTTGTTGTTGTTTTGAGACAGTCTCATTGTGTCGCCGAGACCGGAGTGCAGTGGTACTATCTCTGCTCACTGCAAACTCTGCCTTTTGGGTTCAAGCAATTCTTCTGCCTCCGCCTCCCAAATAGCTGGGAATACAGGCACCTGCCATCGCACCTTTTTGTATTTATTTATTTATTTTTTTTAGTAGAGACGGGGTTTCACCAGTTTGGCCAGGTTGGTCTCAAACTCCTGAGCTCAGGTTATCCTCCCATCTCGGCCTCCCAAAATGCTGGGATTACAGGCATGAGTCACCACACCCAGCCAATGATTGACTTCTTATAGGAGTTTACAGAAGAAAAGATATATATGTTAATTTAAAGGGATGGCACTAACAGTAAAATTGTAGGCCTGTGGTAAGCCTAGGGGTTGACTTTGAATTTAGATTATTAGATACATTTGCTTTTGTGAAGTAGATTTTGACATGAAAATTACTTCACATAAATGAATAGTACAACATAAACAAAATCAGAGAGATGACAAATAATACTAACAAATATAAGCAAGGCACAGTCTCTGTATCTTTTCCTATTCTTTAATAAGACCGAAGTTTTATAAATATTTTTTAAGAAGTAAATAAAATATTAAAATTTATGAAAGACTAAATAATAGTTCCATAAAATCAGAAATGATAGAACAAGAATGAATAGCAAATGTATAAAGTAACTTTATTTTTTTTTCAAAATGAGTAAAGCTGAAAATTAAAATGTCTGGCCCTAGCAACAAAGAAATGCAGGACTTTGATTAAGTGAAACACAAGGTGTATAATTTCCGTCTCATGCTTGGACACTGCTGTGAACTCTCTGGAGGCTTGATAAAAACTGCTTGAACTTAGCTGATCCATCTTTTTAAAAATGTAAATATGTATTCATATGGTTGGGAAAAGAAGCCACAGAGACTGTGTGGTTCCATGCGTCATTTCACAGATGAGGAAATCAAGGTTTGAAAGTTCAGCTAACTTGACTGAGGTTACAAAACCAGTGAGTGGATAGATGAGACAGTGGTCCTGGCTCCATGCATGTGCCATTATATACCACTCCCTCCCAGATCTTGTATTTATATTGGTGTCCCTGATGATAATGTCCTGATCCTAACTCTAATGTTTAAGGCCAAGTTCTAGATTTCATTTTCCTCAAAAAACTTTTTCTAATTGTGGCAGGTAGGGCAATGGGAACAAGAAGTCCATGTCAAAATCCCTAGCACCTGTAAATATGTTATCTTTTATTGAAAATGAGACTTTGCAGATGTGAGTTAAAAATCTTAGTATAAGATTATTCTGGATGATGTGGTTGGGCCCAGTATAATCACATGAATCTTTTAAATGTAAAAAAGTGAGGCAGAAGAATGAGAATCAGAGTAATATAGGGTGAGATAGCCCCTGCTGGCTTTGAAGGTGGAAGGGGCCTTTAACCAAGGAATGCAGGCAGTCTCTAAAAGCAGAAAAAGGGAACATAAAGGACTGTCCTCTAAACCTGCAGGAGGAAGACAGCAGCATTGTGTACAACTTAATTTTAGCCTAGTGAGATCCATTTTGAACTTCCTTTTTTATTTTATTGTACTTTAGATTCTGGGGTACATGTACAGATCATGCAAGATTGTTATATAGGTACATTCATGGCAGGGTGATTTGCTGCCACTATACCCCCATCACCTATACCTGACATTTCTCCCCACATTATCCCTCCCCACCCTCCCTCCCACTGTCCCCCGCACCCCGAGCTCCCACAACGGACCCCAGTGTGTGATGCTCTCCTCTCTGTGTCCACGTGTTCTCATTGTTCAACACCCGCCCATGAGTGAGAACATGCGGTGTTTGATTTTCTGTTCTGCTAACCTTCAGAACTGCAAGAAAATAAATTTCTGTTCTTTTAAGTCACCAAGGAAATTAGAACTGAATTATGGAAAGGGATGAAGTATGTTACATATATCTCAACATTTACAGGTATTATACATTTGCAGTTATTTTCTGTCACTATTCTCCTGCCCTTTATAGTAATTCATTATAGTAGCAATAGGAAACTGATACAGTTACTATTCTCTCTGGTCATTGAAACATGCATACAGTTTTCATTATTATTAGTAATTTTTAATTTAAGTGTATTTCTACAGATAGATAACAGGCTTTTTAAAGCTAATATCCTGTCACAAAGACCTGGACAATAGAGATAATTCTTTTTTATTGTTTATTTTTATTTTTGGAAGTGGAGTCTCTTTGTCGCCCAGGCTGGAGTGCAGTGGCACAGTCTCAGCTCACTACAGCCTCCACCTCCAAAGTTCAAGCAATTCTCCTGCCTCAGCCTCCTGAGTAGCTGGGACTAAAGGCATGTGTCACCATGCCTGGCTAATTTTTTGTGCCTTTAGTAGAAATGGGGATCTTGACATTTTGGCCAGGCTGTTCTCAAACTCCTGACCTCAGGTGATCCACCTGCATCGGCCTCCCAAAGTGCTGGGATTACAAGCACGAGTCACCATGCTCAGCCAATAGTGATAATTCTAAACTAGTAATATATGCCCTTGAGCAAGTTACTTAACCTCTTGCAGTTTCAGTTTTCTCACTGAAAATAACAACTATAAAACCTAAGGTTGGAAAGCTTTGTCAGGATTAGCAATAATAAATTCTTTCCAGGCAAAATTCTGACTTACAAAATAAATGTATTTATTTGAATACATCTATTAATATTAAATTACTTATACTATTACATAATGTGCATAATATTTTAACTGAGAAATGAAGAAAATTATGCAAATTGATGTCTAAAACATATGTAAAAATCCCAAGTATCTCTAAATACTAATTATGATATAAAGCATTCAGTCTACCCATTATTTGTCTTTCATGTACTGTCTGTAAAGCTGATATGGTTTTGAACTATCTCCCAATTACTGGGGTGCAAGAGGTTGTGGGGGCTAAGGTGGAAATTAGAACTGAACTATGGAAAAGGAGGGAGTGTGTTATGTATAACTCAACATTTACAGGTGTTGTACATTTGCAGTTATTTTCTGTCACTATTCCCCTGCCCTTTATTGATTGCTACCATATGTTCTTACTAGTCTTTGCATGTGAATATCTATGTCTGTTAATAGATGTACCACTTGTATGGCTGTTATGCCATATATACCAATAGATATACAGAAGGAGCTTTGGATTCGTAATTCAAACAAGGTTTGAATTTTGACTCATACTTTCTGGGTATATAAATGTAGGTTATTTACTTATAAATAAAAATGAGAGCATTTACTAAATATGCAGACTGTATGTGCAAGCATCTCTATAACACCAAGCCTGGTACATAGAATGTGCCCAGAAACTCTTTCTTTTGAGGCTTGAGCATTATAATTCCTTTGATTCTTCACTGTCCCTTCTTGAGACAAGGACCAAGAAACTCTAAATAAATATTTGTTGTAATTAAGGATTATTTGTCGAATTAAAATAAAATAAGTCAAATTTACAGGTTATATTTTAACATTCAGAAAGAAATAGTGAAGAGTCCACATACTGTCAGCATTTGATTATGATATATTAGGGGTCAGAAATACTTTATAATTCGAATATATTATACTTTTTCTAAAAATGCACTTCAACAAATAAAATTTACATATGACTAAAAATACAGTGTTTGGACAACCTATTTCTTCACTTAATCTTTAAAAGGAATGCCATAGACTAAATATTTGAACAAATGCAACTTTAAATGTAGAAGCAGAGAGATTGAAGCATTTGATTTCAAAATATGTTTCAAGGCTGCATTATAATTTCACCCCTATTACCTCCTCAATCTAAACCATCCTGTGATAGTATTGCGAGGTTAAAACTAAAGCTCTTTACCATTAACCTCGGTTCCATGTTGAAAAATTTCCAGTGACTTTTCTTTACCTACAGAGTAAGAATTAAACTTCTCTGCTAGGCACTCAACACCTTACATATTTACACCCCTAATAACCTTCCTAGCCATATTCACTACTCTTCCACTATGAAATGTATACTCTAATGTACGTACTCTATGCAGTAGCAAAACAGCCTCTTCTTTTCCCCCAATTTAGAAATTTCTGTCTCTGATACAGCTCTTTCCAATTGAAATATATACTTCTTTCCTTCCTAGGAATGGAATCAATGTATTCACAAAGATTACAAGTTCCATTTCTTCCCTGAAGTGCTTCCTGATTACTGGAAAACTGAAAAGGAGTTGGGATTTACAACTTATTTGTAGTTTCCCGAAAATCTAAGTATCTGTCTTGTAAAAGCTGTCATATTCTGTCTTATTTTGTGTGTTAGTGACTTTGTCTCACATCTCCTCCTTTCCCCTCCCCTCACCTAGCTCAGCATTCTCTTCAAATGCTTGAAGTGAAGGATTTATTTTTGCATCTCCTTCAGTACACCGTACAGCACTTTGTTCATAGACATAGTCTGGTAATTCATTTAATAATAGAGTAACTCTTTTAACCATTCACTATGTAAACAAGAAAGCAGATGTTAGGACATCAAGATTGGTAAGTTTAGAAGTCATTGCTCTGGCTAGATCTCCTTCTCTGAGCCATCACACTCATCCTCCATTGCTATAGTGATGTCTGTCAAGAATTCACAGCTACTCTCTCCTCAAGAGAATTGCTGTGGAATAAGTAGGAGCTCCTGCTTGTGAGGGTACTGCCCTTCCTCATGCAGCCCTCAGGCAATGGCTGACTGACCTGGATGCCAGTGGCTCAAAGTGGGGGAGATTTCATGGTGCAACTCATTGTCCAGAGTTCTCTGTGGACCTAGTCTGCATGATGGCTCCAGGCTCGGATGACACTGTTGCTTAGCTCTCTGTCTTAGCCTACTTTCTTCATATTCTTTCTTCAGAGAATGTTTCCTTAACAAATAATGTACATCTCGCTTCCTCTATCAGATTCTTAGACAATTCAGCCTGAAATATGTTGCATTTTCATTTTAAGAGGACATGCTCCAATGAGGCATGTAAATGAGCAAAATTATACATTATTACACAGTGACAAGAGCTTCCATGAACTAGTATGTATGGTTTCATCAACTGGGACAACCACCTGTCCATGTATTTTGGGATGTCACAGAAGGCTTCTCTCATTAGTGATTTTAAGAAAATTATTGAAGGGATATGAAGAGTGTGCCCAGTAAAGCAACGGAGAAGGAAATAAACAGAGTACCCCGAATCTGGAAAATCTGATTTCCGATATGAGTTGACTCATCTTTATGTTTTGGTCTCTGAGTTTCTTTTATAAGGGCCTTAATCCCATCAGAAGGGCTTCATCTCATGACCTAATCACCTTTGAAAAGGTTCCACCTCTGAAAATGATTACATTGGGAATTACCTTTCAGCATATTAATTTTAAACAGACACAAACATTCAGTCTACAGTACACATAAAAAATACCTATTGTTTATGACTCTGAGATTTTGCATAAATGGACTCATTTTGTAAATTAAATAGTGCTATTTCTATTTACAGATGAAAGAAGCTTGGGAATATTGAGAAATTTGACCAAGTCCACCCAACTCTTAACTAGAAGCCAAAATTTGAACCCTAATATATGTTACTTCAAGTCCACCTGATTCCAAATCCAAATTGTTTACCATTTCATTATATTTGGTCATTTGTGCTAGATTGGCACAGTTCTTTAAGGCATACAAACACATCATAATACAAAATTACAATATTATTAGAAAAAATTTCATGAAATTTCAGTACAGAAAGGGATTAGCTCTGTATGTCATAAAGAATCAGGAATCATCAAGAACCTTTTCACATCTAAAACATCTACTTCAACTACTGATTGTGGTACCAGAAATCACACCATCAGTGATTGCCTCCTTTGGACTTAAAAGCCTTTCTGATTTTTTGGAGTACACTTTTTATTAGGGGATGCTTTCAACCATAATCATTTCAATTTAGTGAGAATAAATTGAGCTCAGCCTGAGAAGAAGTCATTCGTGTGTACGCGAAGAATGCCAGGATAAATGCTCCAGGGCAAGAGGGACTAGAGTTAATTAGGGAGAGAGCTTTTACAAAGGAAAGGCAGAGGCTATACAAAATTGACTTTGCTTCCTTCCAAGTTTGCCATAAGCTTTACTGTAGTACTGTTGGACTATGGCAACTCTCAGACATGCTCTGATCCTCAAAGTGGCTCTAGATTTCCATTCCTAGGGATTAAGTTATATTTAAAGGATGCTAAATCACCATGAAATACTTACTCCGACTCTGGGCAATATCTTTTTTGTGAATGTGAATGAGAAGGTGAGGTCACATAGATATTTTACATTTTTTCTATAATGACTAGCATAACCTAAAGGGCAACTTTTAGAAACATTGCTTTATTTTAAACATAAATTGCATTTCCTGTTTGGAAGCATTCTGTTAAAAATACTAAAGGCAGTCCAATCTTAAATCTACCTCATAGCTAGTGCAAATCAGAGTTTTAACCTCTACCTTATCTAAATTCCATGTTGATAAGAAGAGAAACAGGCTGTGATCTGAATATAGTTAAAAGTACTATTATCTTTATAAGGGCAGTGTGACCCAAGGTAGCTCTCTACTCTCAAGGGTACAAAATCTAAATGGCTCTAAGTATGACTTAGAGCTATTTGTATGAGCCAAAGGAAATCTTCCCCTTAGCCATCTCAAGGTTCACTAAAACTCAATTGATAAAAGGCAGATTAATATAAGAAAAGGCATACAAAATTTATTAACATGCACATGTGGTCATGGGCATAATATAAGATATGAAAACTCAAAGAGGAAAGGTCCAGATGGTTGATGCTTTTATATCATATGAAGTTAGAGAATGAATAAGGACGTGGAGCTTGGCAAGACAGGGTATGAAAGGGAGAAAGAAAGGCATTTGGCAAACGTGGTCTTGTTATACAGATGAAACCTCACAGGTAGCAGCTCTCAGAAAAAATAGATAGGAACCTGTGGTTGTGTTCCTATTTCCTAGATCTAGATAAGGGGGAAGACCTCAGAGAAAGCCTGGCTATTTATTTTACTATAGTAGGTTTTTCTCTACAGATGCAATCTCCTCCACAAAAGGCAGCTTTTCAGGGCTATTTTTGTCTGCAGGCCCTCCAAATAGCCATCTTGGAAGTATGTCAAAGTACATTTTGGGGTGAAATATTTTGGGTTTTCTTTATATGAAAACTTCAACATGCTGAGCACTTTCAAAATATTTAAAACATTAAAAAATTAAGGTAAGAAAAAAATGACAAAAAGGAGACATTTGTTTTTTTCCTTTCTTACTAGTTGACAGAATTCTATGAATTTTCAAGATTGTCATTACAAATCAACACTTCTATGAAGCATTCATAGCCCTTCACACAGATAGGATTAATCTTTCCCTTAGTTGCTGTAACTTAGTGTTTATGACTCTGTAACGATGCTCTCTACTGTAGTATAACAATTTGGGCAGGTATCAATGTTTGGGAATCTATTTGCGCATGTGCTTAATGTTTCTCCCTCTATTATAGTGATTTGTGTATGGATGAGTCTCCCCCACCAGACTGTGATTTGCTGAAGGGTAAAAAATAGGAAGGAAAAGTAGCCTAATTTATTACTGTATTATTGTGCCTAATATGTGTACACAGTAAACATCTTTAAACACATTGATCCGTTGAATATGCAGTATATTTTAAAAAGTATTTATATTGACTCCTAGATTTTCTACATGATAAAATTTAGCATTCAAGGAATTTAATATATCCAAAGTCATTCTAGGGTTGAAGATGTGGTTCTAGAAGTCCTGTCAACCAAAAATAGTCAAAAAGGTCAGAATCTAGTTTAAAGATAGTTCATTTATTGAACACAGAGTTTGAGAATGGCTGTTTAGGAAGCACAGATTCCACAGAATGAAAGTCAGTGCTCTGAAGTGTAGAAGTTTGGGGTCATTTATATAGATAAGGTTTGGGAAGCTTAACAGAATTTCAGCATCTTTCTATATAAGGCTTACTATGTAGTTTTGGTAATTTGATTAGTCAGAGGGGTCTTTTTTATTTTGGGAAAAGGTATATTTAACATTCCACAGTGAGGGTATAACCAACATGGGTCTTCTGTGCCATCAGTCTGAGTTAGGTACAGGACAGTAAAGGAGACAGTTGATCTATAACAAATATTAGTGATAGAATGGGGAGGATGTCTGGTCTCTAGTCTCCCATCTACAGAACAAAAATGAAGGGAATGGAGCCAATCCATAATCTAAGACACAGAAGTTACAACTGCATGTGACGTGGCTGAGATCACAGTCACATCTCTCTCAAGGCTTAAAGTGTTTGGAATTTTCAACGACTTTTAAAGTTTATTTTTACATTTCCCTTTTTATTTAGTCAGAACTCAATAGTTTTTGCTTCTTTTACAGTCAAGGGTTTAGCCCCACATCACTAGGAAGGCTCATTCCTAAAAATATCTTGTTCGGTAATGAGGGGGAATTAGACAGGCTATAAGTTGATAGAGTACAGACCAAATTTAAGGCAACATAAAGAAAGTGATTTTGTAACTTAAGAAAGGCTAAACAGCTACATCTCTAATTAATGCAATTCTTTGAGCAACCATTATTTTAGTTTTTTTGGCCATACATTTATTTACTCCATTGCAAAGAGATGCTGCAGCAGAAATGAAGACAAAAACAACAAAACACAACAAATAATTATAATTCCTAGAGTAAGTAACAGTTTTTGCCACCAAGTTCCTCAAGATCCAAACCATCAGCTTGGCCAATTGTTTAAAGACAGTGTTGGACTTAAAAGGTTATTCATTTGGGGTTTCACATCAGTCACTGATTTAATAATATTATCTAATTTCTCTGGTATATAGCTGTAGCACTCAGTTTTTATGATCATGCAAGTTTCCCCTTGGGCTGCAGTGAGTATTTCTGAAGTCAGATGGTTCTGTAATATAGCTTTTTCTCATAAGATGACTTTATTGTTTAATAACAAAATACCCAGGTAGCTATCATTTGTATATAATTGGTTACGGCTTCTTTATGCTAAATGACATTATTAATGCCTAGGTGTAGTTATGAAGATGGAAGCTGAATGATCATACCAATGAAATGTAGAATTCGCCCAGTGAGACTGTGAATGAGGAAAATTTGTAGATGTTGATAGGATATTAACTACTCAACCTTGTGTCAAACATAACGCAGAGAACATCATCCTAACCATGCTGGTTGTAACCATGGTCATGCATTAGTGCTGCATTGCCAAGACATTTTATTTGGAACTAACCAATAAAAACCCAGTCGTTGCACCCATTCAGTGGTATGCCAATTAGTACTTTGTAGTATAGTGATATGGGCACATTGTTCTTTGGGTATCCATCCCATATCTCTGGTGCTATCGAATGAGATATCCTCAGTATGACTTATCTGTTCACAACATAACTGACATAACTGACTAGCCAAAGGAGTGGGTAAGTCAGATAAAACTGTCCCAAATTTGTGTTATGCCATCCTGAAATTGAGTTGTCTTATCTCTCCGTTGGGATAGTGTCATTGTTTCATTCCTCATTTGGGACAGTGCCAATGTTAATGAATAAGGGGCTTTCTTTGTTGTTTTTCGGTTATTGTTGTTTGTTTGTTTTTTTTTTCAAAACTCTTTTTCTATGATTTTTGCTTTGTAAAGTAATATCAATCAGCCAGTGATGCACACCATCCTTAGTCATACTAGTGCTGGGCACCAATTATTCTTCTTGAGAAACAGTGATGTGTTTCTGATATTCTATCCAATCCTGTCCCTGGAGACGAGATGCCATGATGGGAGGAACAGAACTATCAGAAAGAGGCATGACACTGCATACCCAACAAATGTTTTTCTTGTGTGTGTGTGTGTGTGTTTTTTATTTTTATTTTTGTAATCTATTACCTTAGTCCTGAGCCCACTGCAAGAAGTAGTTTGCACTATGGTCAACAGCTGGTGATAGTAGCAATAAAATATAAGAATTTGAGATGAAAGGAAATAAATTTAGTGGAAATTTATAAATGAAGACCTTCCTCAGGTGTGAATTATTACTAAAGTGTTCATTTGGATATAGGCCTGGTCTGGTGTCTTTGGAAGGCTGATTACCTCAGATACCATCTTCTTTTGGTCTTTGTTGGTTATGGAGAATTTCAGTTGTAAATCACCAGTTTGACGTGAAGTCAAAATTGGCAAAGCCAAAGTAGCTTTCTTTAAGTGAACGATGTATATCCAGGAAACAATTCCTTTTGGTTTCCTGGCACAAGGGTTAATTTCAAGGAGTACCTGATAAGGTCCCTTTCACCTTGGTTGGAGAGATTCCTTTAAAAGATGTCAATTTCTAATAGACACTCTCTTGGCTAAAGTCTGTGGTCCTTGAGTTTTTTTTGTCTCCCAGGAACTCACTGTGGAAAGTCTTTTACTGAATTATAGTTTGTTATAAGGCCACTAAAATAATACAACATGTCCTTTTTAATATCAGATTCACAGTTTCTTAGATACCATTTTATAGGTCTGTATGATATAATTTCAAATGGAGACAGTATTTACTAACAGGGGTCAATCTTAGGTTAAGCAAAACTGATGGAAGAGCATTTGGCCAATTAATTTTAAAAACCTCAGTTAATTTTGCCAATGGAGTTTTTTTTTAATTTTTATTTTTTATTGCATTTTAGGTTTTGGGGTACATGTGAAGAACATGCAATATTGTTGCATAGGTACACATGTGGCAGTGTGATTTGCTGCCTTCCTCCCCATCACCTATATCTGGCATTTCCCCCATGCTCTCTTTCCCCAACTCCCCAACCCCCACTGTCCCTCCCCTATTTCCCCCCGAC